>VZRV01006665.1:0-24808 GCA_013398115.1 Falcunculus frontatus | reverse complement strand
AAAAGCCATCAGGTAAATCAAGATTTTGAGTCTAGTCTGTGGTTTTTTTCCAGATGAAAACAAAACCCAGCTTTATACTGAAAAAAGGCATGTGGATATTGTTCTCTTTCTTTACATATATCTGACATGTTTCTTTCTTTATAGCAAACTCAGCAATAAACACTTTGTTGTAGTGGTTTTTTCTTGCAGCTCAGACCTTTTAAACAACCCTGTGCAACTTAAACTTACAGACCTTTATATTAAAGCTTTTCCTGCTCAGCTTCTGCTCTTATGCTGAGAATAATTTAAAATTGATTGTCCTTATTAGTGGCTTTTTGTACATTTTCAGATTCTCTGGCTGTGGATGTTTAGTAATTTCAAGAATCTTTTAGGTTTTCCAAAGACTTTCTAAATATTCTGCTTTGCATTTTGCTTGTATATACAGAGAGAGCATTCAAACAAATCCATGTTGCCACCCTCTTACCCCTGTTCCCAATATATAGATACAGGTTACAACTGTAACTTCACCTGCTTGCACCCAAAAAACCTGGCATTCATGTCAGCAAATGTCTGATCTGGCAGCTGAGTATTTGGCCTTTCCTGTGTGCTTCTTGATCACACAGGACAAAGTGGACTTACACATCTTCCTCACTCCACAGATGCAGCAAGGTTATAACAGTGCTCTGTCTTGGGGCTCTCATACTCCACTTCTTGCTCATGCGCACACTGGCACAGCAGTTTTATGCCTGTCCGTGCATTAGTAGTGTACATCACCATGAAACTTCTCTTAAAAACATTACATTAGCTTACAGGAACTATCACTTTCCCATGCCTTCTCCAGATTTTGCATACAAAAGTACTTAATAGTTCCATCTTGACCCAGAAAGTAGGTTTTGTGAATGCTTTGTGGTTATATCCTGCGTATTTGTACTGAATTTTAAAGTCAGAGGAGGGATGTAGCAGAATATTAGGGAAAGGAAATGTTTCATTTCTGTCATATAACTAGCATATTTCTGTCCATCAATCAAAAGTTAATTTATTTTCTTCCTTTGTGGTACATAACTGCAATTGTTTCTTTCCTCTGCCCTTGTTTCTCTTAATTCTTACAACAGCTGCCAGTTAAATGAATGTCTTCCAGCAGGTAGGAAGAAGAGGCAATTCATGTTGTGCACAGATAATGTTAAGCATCCAATATTGTGAAATTACACACTCCATTTAAAAATAGTTGAGAGGAGGAGGAGGGGGTGGAAGAACAAATTATTAGCAGCCTGTTTGTCTGTCACACTGCTGATAAAATCTGGAGAGAAAATAGGAGAAGAGTTGTTGGGGAAGCAGTGGGATCTTACACTGTAGGAGGCCTCCTTGTGATTAGTGCTCATGACATAGAGCTTTTGCCCTTCCTGTCAAAAACCAGTTTGCTAACCACTTCCATACACCTTGTTCAACCTGAAAGAATGGCTAGTATGAAATATTCAGCAGGTGTGCACTTCAAAAGCTACATTCTCTATGTTATGTACAGTTCACCTGGAAATACATAACACCTTTAAAGCACAAACTGGCTCTCAAAGGGTACTCATTTATTTTCCTCTCTGCTTAATGCAGGGACAAGAATGTGCCCTCTGGCGACTGCAGCTGACAGCTGTGGATGAATGCCATTCTATCAAAAGCTGTCTTCTCTGTTTTTAAGCCCTCCCTCATCATGTCCAAGCCAATGTGTATTAGGCTTCAAGGCTTCTTTCATTATTTGTCTTTAGAATCTGAACTTGTAGCCAGTTCTTTCAAGGCTGGGAGTAAGTTTGAAGGTCTCCACTGAAACTTCTCTAAAAAGGCAAAATCAGGGTACCACTATCAAAATATAAGGTATCAAATCATATTCAGATCCAGATTCTGCAAAAGTTAGTTTGCACAGTTGCAAAGATCAAATTCAGGAGTTTGGGGTTATTGATAGTGGTAAGTTAAAACACCAGCAGTCCTTTCTGTGTAAGTGAAATCAGCCTTCCCTTTGGAGTCTGCTTAAAAATATCCTGGAGGAGCATCCTCACTGCCAGATGGACTTCATCAATTGATCTTAAAAACCCTGAAATTTGTTGATGAACACTGAATAGCTGTCAGATTGCACCTCTGCAGTCACAGCACTTGAAGAGTCACCTTTATCTTAAGAAGCAAATTAAGCTTCTTTTTGTCTGCATAACAACCTTGTTTTCTCTTTGAGTGTCTTGGATTCAGAAGTGTTTCTCTGTTTAAATAATATGTTTGCCTGAAATAATTTTTAAAAGGTTTTAGAAAGCTACATGAATATGATGTGATGAGGCAAACCACTGTGCCTCTGGTATAAGCCATCACAGCTGTCCAATCTGTGGCAGCTTGCTGGTGACTTGAATGGTCCATTAAATTACGTGGTCTGATTCTTCTCTCTCCATGGAGTATTGCAAAATGAGCTTTTGAGGAAACCACGTAGCTACCCAACATGCCTATCTAAAGCTGCAGTCGTGCAGTCATTTAACACAGATGGCTCTTCACTCCTTCAACCTCAGTAGAGCTGGCTCAAGACCATAGGCAGAGGGTAGAGGGCCGGAGCTGACAAGGCTTAGCTGATATGACTCAACACCTCATCTCTACCTAGCCATTGGCTGTTGCTGAGAGAAGGTGTAGGAGCCAAAGGACCAATTCCTGTCCTGACAACTAGAGAAGCAGAAGCTCCAGTCATTTAGGTACTCTCCTCTGATTCTCCCCTTTCCTCATGGCAATGGGCTTGGTAGTATTCCTGCCTCCTCTCCTTTCGCAAAAAGCAGTCCCAAGATGAGAGGGGGCTGATGTGTGGGAAGTGGCATGGCTCCTCTCAGGGGCTAAAAGTATGTGAGCAGAAGGAGGAAAGACAACAAGATTTCTGGCCTTTGTCTTCCCAATTCACTACCTCATATAATGGAGCCCTGCTTTCCTGGAGATGGCTGAATATCTGCCTGCCCATTGGAAGTGATGAATGAATACCTCGGTTTGATTTGATTTGTTTGCATGTACAGCTTGCAAGCACAGCTTTTACCTATTAAATTATCCTCATCTCAACTTTTACTTTTCTGATTCTTTCCACCATCCCACTGCGGTGAGTGAGCAGCTCTGCAGCTTTGCTGCCAAATGGGGTTAAACCATGACAAACATGAAAATCTGCTTTATCTCTGCCAGCCTTCCTTACTCATCTTTACCTTCTGAGACTCCTGAAGACTTTCCAGTCCTGCCTTTAAACACTTTTCCCACTCAAATCCCTTCTGCTGTCGCTGCAAAACTGAGTTCTGCCATTGAGCCAACCCTGATGTTTTCTTCACCTGTATTAATTGTACATATATAGATTCTCAGGTGTTTGAAAGATTATGGTATGTGAATTTATTAAAACACACTTCTGGCAATAATTTCTGCATGAGTAACAGACTGAAAATCCTCAAATACTAAACAGTATTTTCCTAAAAACAGCAATTATAAAATGTTTACCAGTTGTCCTGGTTACAGGAGTAGGGTGCCAGTTTAGGACTACGTGGGTGTAACCACACTGTGTATTCTACTCCCCTCTGTCATTTCTGATGAACTGCTAATGATGTGTCATTTTCAGGAGCTGACCTGTGCACACCAGACACCTCAGGCTACAGGCTGGGTAGGCACAGTAGTGCAAGGCAGGGTAGTGTTTTTCTTTACACCTATGACTCACCTGTGGTAACTCCCTCCAGGAAGCACCAGTACAGTTACACCCATCCTGAGGGGTCATCTCTGCTGATGGGCCATAATGGTCTCAATGGCACCAGCAGAATAGGCAGCTGCAAGTCCCTCAAGGGCTTCCAAATATCCCATGACTCACAGGATTACATCATTCCATTGTGAAACTCCCTGCCCTGGCGCAGGTACTGTACATTCCCACGTGAACCTGAGCACATAAACCTGTGTAAAACTTGGGAACTTGGGACAACACTACCATCACTTGATGGATCCAGAGGAGGACCAGAACTTCCACAGGACCACCGCTTTTGACAACGCTGTGACCATCACCTCAACAGGATGCAATCCCTTGACAGGACTGTGACCATCACTGACCAACAGCGTGCCACTTGTACTCTGACTTTGTGGGTTTAAGCCAGTTCTCTGTGTATCATTGCATTTATTGTAATCTTTCTATTAAATTGTAACTCTGACCTGAAATCTGTCTTAAGGTAAATGAATGGGGTTCATTTCTCTGGCCAGTTTACTTTCAAACCAGCACACCAGTTTTTCTCCAACTCTCTCAACAAGCAGGCTCTGGTTCTCAAACCACCTTTTCACTTACATCAATTACATTGTTCCTATACACTGGTGTTATGTCTTAATTAAGTATTTCATATTCTGAATAACTGAAATGCTATAAAAACCTTTACATTTTAAAGCTAGAAGAATTCATCTGTAACAGGCACAATTCTTAACTGTGCCAAGCTGAAGTCAAGTTTGAGCTGAAAGTGTTTGGAAATATCCCCAAGTGATATTTCTGTCATCACACTTTACAAGTAAATTTATCTTTCATTTCTGTTGTGGTTGCTGCTGCTCAGCTTTATTTATAAACCTTTGAAAATAGGAATTTATAATGAACACACAGTCAGTTTCTTAAATTAAAGCACTGAGGCACTAGCAAGTAAGCACCACTATAATCAAGCTAATTAAAAGGCCACGTTAAGGATAGGAATCTGCATATGAAAAGGAACATAATTTTCCTGATGGTAGTTTTACTATCCTCTTATATTTGCATGCACCCTGTAGAGTCTCAACATCATTTGAAGCTAAGCTACTTAAAGAAAAATCAGGTTTTTACCCCTTAATCTCTTTAAACTAAAGCAGTATTTCCAGTTTTGACCAACAGGTTCTGTGTTTTTCAAAGTTCATTCTTTGAAGAACTGAAATACTTTAATTTATCCAGAGCAGCAGATGCACAGCACACTTGGGGACAAATGAGATGAGTGAGCTGTGTACTGAATTTTTAATGATGTTTCCCCGGTAGAGACTTCAGAAAGCACTTCTGAAGACTACAATCTAACTCAGTAATGAGCAGTTTTCTTCATTTGAAAACTATGTGGAAAGATTACTATCGCCTTTCATATTCAGAAGCTACTGCAGGACATTTTGGTGCTAGCATTTTTTTTTCATTGCCAGAAAGGTAAAGAAGTGGGACAGGGAAGACACTAACAAAAACCAACGTAAGTTGCACACAAATCCTCTTTCCATATCCAATAAAAATACTTTCTGAGACTAACTTTTACTTAATAAAATCCCTGTTTCGGTGACAACTAACTTTTTCAAGCAGAAAAAGACTATTTAGGATACGAAACATTTCAAGGAGCTCGTAAGTATGTGATGTAGACATAAATTCAGAGAGAAGGACATTGAGGTCACTTGGAGCTTAGATGTTAAGGAGCATGAGACTCATACCTTAAGTTACATTCTTTTTTGGCTTTATTTTTGCAATATATACTTACAGTTCCAGTGTTAAATAAACACTAAAAACTCAAGAAGTAATTTCACAGTATTCTGAAAGATTTCTGTGGACCTGCAAACTTACCGTATAATAGTGTCTGTCAATCATCACAGTCTCTCTTAACTTTCCACACAATGTCCTAGAGCTGTTCATGATTCATTGACTCAGTGAGTGCATGCACTGTGGAGAACTGGTTAGTTAGCTGTGGTGTACTTTATAGTGTTTCTTTGACCACAGTCTGGTTTTTTGCTGGTTGTCTTTAATGGGAAATCTGAACCAAAGTTTTTCTGAAAGTTGACTACTACTTTTACATTGTGCAGATCTGCAAGTATTTCCAACCATGTCATTTCACTGCTCAGTGAAAGACTTTCATGAGTAAGTCAGCACATCCTGTCACATCCTTGCATTTCTTTTGTGGTTTAAGTTCCCTTTGGTTGATTTCCAGCAAAATCAGACTTAGAGAACCTTTTGTTGATGACAGTTAACCAATGAAATTTATAATAACCTTCCAGTCATTCAACTGGATTAAAGTAGTTGTTTCTATACCAGGAAATCTTCCTCAAATGGCAATAAATAATTCATAAGGAAAATACTGTGCTGGCTTCCCGATGTGGAGAAGAAGAAAATTTTCACTTATGTGTTCCAGATAATGATTTCATATTCATGTGCAGTACCCTACAGCAACTTAAAGCTACCATAGAGCAAGCATAACATCCTGTAAAGGAAAATGTGTGGGTTGGCCCCAAGCCTGTACAGGTGCATTGAGCTATTCCTTCCCAGGTGCAGGACCCTGCACTTGCCTTAGCTGAGTTTCAGACAGCTCCTCACTGCCCATCTCTCCAGCCTGCTGACGTCCTTCTGAAGGACCTTCTGAAGGTCCTTCTGAAGCACAACACTCCAGGCTCTCGGCCACTGCTCCCAGCTTTGTGTCCTCAGCACATAAGTTAAACAATACTGGGCCTAGTATTGAACCTTAAGGGATGCTGCTAGTGACAGGCCTTCAACTAGACCCTGTGCCACTGATTACAATCCTCTGGGATCTGCCATTCAGGCAGTCATCAATCCATACCACTGGCCACTCATCCAGTCCACACCTCCTGAGTTTGCCTATGAAGATGCTGGGACAGTGTCAAAAGCCTTGCTGAAGTTGAGGCAGACAATACCCACTGCTGCCGTCTCATCCATCCAGGTAGCTGTTTCATTGTAGAAGGCAATCAGGTTGGCCAAACACCTGATTACCTTTAGCGAACCCATGCTGACTACTCCTGATCACCTTCTTTTCTTCCACAGGGACAGAGACGGCCTCCAGAACGAGGTGCTGCATCACCTTCCGAGAGATTGAGATGGGGCTGACTGGCCCATAGTTCCCCAGGTCCTCTTTCTCGCCCATTTTGAAAACTGGGGTAACATTTGCTTTCTTCCAGTCGTCAGCACCTCTCCTGATCTTCATGACCTTTCAAAGGTGAAAATAAGCAGCCTTGCTATGGTGTGCACCAGCTCTCTCAGCACTCATGGGCTCAGCACTCACTCATCTCATCATGACTACTGGACTTGAGGATTTCAAGTTTGCCCAGGTGTTCTCAGACCCAATCCTCCCTGACCAAGGAAAAGTCTTCCTTTTGTTTCGTCACCCTGGTCTCCTGGCTCAGGGATCCCTGAGGCCTGGTCTTGTCAGTGAAGATTGATGTAAAGGGCATCAGTCTGCCTTCTCTGCTTCCTCTCTTACCAGAGTCCCCTCTTAATTTACTAATGAGCCCACGTTACCCTTTGTTTTCCTTTGACTATCAGTTTGAAGAAACCCTTCTTGGTGTCCTTGGCATCTTTAGCCAGATTTAATTCCGGATGGATCTTGGCCTTCCTTGTCTTATTTCTCCTTACTGACAATCTCTCAATATTCATTCTAAGTGGCCTGACTCTGCTTCCATCTTCTGTGTAATTCTTGCCTACACCTGAGTGATGACCGGAGTTCTTTATTTGTCCTTGCCCCTTTTGCCTGACTTCTTGTTTTTCGGAATGCACTGTTCATGAGCCTAGAGGAAGTGATCCTTGAATATCAACCAACTCTCCTGGACCCCTCTTCTCTGCAGGGATGTTCCCAAGGGATTCTTTCAAGAAGATCTCTTAAGAGGTTAAAGGTAGCTCTCCTTAAGTCCGTGGTTGCAATCTTATTTGCTATCCTATTTCCTCCTCATCTGATACTGAACTCCACAATCTCATGATTACTGCAGCCACAGCTGCCCCCAACTTCTACATTTCCAACAAGGTCTTCCCTGTTTGTTAGTATAAAAACAATCAGAACACCATTCCTTGTGGGATCCTCCACTACCTGTGACAGGAAGTTGTCATCAATACTCTTCAAGAACCTCCTGGATTCTTTGTGCTTTGCTATGTTGCTTCTCCAGCAGATGTCAGGGTAGATAAAGACCCCCACAAGAACCAGGTCCTGTGACTGTGAGGCTGCTTCCAGCTGCCTGTTTAAGACCTCATCTACTTCATCCTCCTGATCAGGTGTCCTGTGGCAAACACCCACAGCAGTGTCACCCTTATTAGTCTGTCCTTTCATCCTAACACATGAGCTCTCAATTCGCTCATCATACTCACCGAGAGAGCTCAACGCAATCGGAGTGTTTTCTCACAGAGAGGTCAACTCCATTGCAGCGCCTTCCTGCTCTGTCTTTCCTAATTAGCAGGTAGTCCTTCTTGACAATATTCCAGTCATGTGAGCTAGCCCACCATGTCTCTGTAACGGCACTGAGATCAAAACCCAGTGACTGCACACAGATCTATAGTTCCTCCTGTTTGTTCCCCATACTGCATGTGTTGGCTTACATTTGATTGTGTCAATAGCCCTGTAGGATTTTTGTAGGATTGCAAAGTCCTACAAAAGTCCCACAGTCCTGTTGTGTTACATCTTTGGCTGCTTGTGCTTGATTGAGGTATTTCGTCTTAAGACTCCTTTTGCTACCGGAGCGGTCACTACAGTTCTCCCTTTCCCACACCTCATCACTTTAAGCCTGGCTATGTCCCTATCCCATTTCAAATATGATTTAAAGGTCTCTCCACAAGCCCTGCAAACTCCTCAGCTAAGATCCATTTTCTCATTTAAGACAGGTGGACCCCATTTGTTGCCAGCAGGCTCGGTATTGCATAAACTGATCCAAAAAACCAATATGACTGAGTACATTTGCTATAAATAAGCAGTGTGACATTACTAAGTAGCCATTACTATTAATGATTTTAAAAGGAACATTATTATTGAGATGATGATGATTGTGATGATAATGACGATGAGGAGGATGAGAATGATGATGATGATGATGACGATGTTAGTGGGAACAGAATGGACTGAATATCTCACCCTTCATACGATATACCTGTAAAAAGATCAGGGTATACTACACTACTCATATGATTAAGAAAAAAATTATGTAGGTATGTATAAATGAAAGGGAAAAACCCCAACCATTTACTTTAGAAGAACTGGACTGTTCTAAAAAAAACTATGTAGATTCCAATTAAGGAAATATTTTAGTACAAAATGTTTTGACTAAAATTTGGACTGGCTACAGATATCAATTATTCAAGCAACACAAGTCCAGTAATCTCTTTTGACAGTACATTAGTGTTGCTGGCATTAATGAACAGCAGGAGAAGTGAGGTTTATGCAAGTCCTGATAAATATACTATAACCAGAGCTTCAAAGCTGTTTTCAGAAATGTGTGCTGCTCCTCCTCTCCTCACTCAATGGCATCTTTGAAGCAAATCCTAGGACTAGATATGTATGCATGAGAAGAACCCAATTCTACCTTCTTTACTCACATAAAGAATCATACTGAGCAGTCACAGACCACATGTAATTTTCAGATGTGCTCTGTGAACAATGTTAGCAGTAAAAAATCTCATGCTTGCAAGTGAAACCATATAAAAACCACATGATACAAAGTTTTTATAAGTATTTCAGAATTTCTTACAGTGTTTGACAAGGCCTGTCAAACAATTATCATCCTGTATCAAATCTCTCTTTTGCAGAGAAAGACTAAGAATATTATAGTAGGGCAATTCTGGTCTCATGCTGAAATCCTTGTTTGTCTGTTCCTTTCAATCAAGCTATAAATGTGAGGATGATACAGAGGCTGAGTTGGCCTTATACACCAACTCACGTTTTACCAACACAGAGTTGCCCAGTGCCCACATGGATTTCCTTGCATCTGTCAGCAGCTTTTTAAATGATTGGTCACAGTCCTTCATGGTAACTGTCCTTCACAATGAGTGAATGAGACACAGGAAGAACTGCTGAAAGGATTTTAGTCAAGATGTTTCCACTGTACAACACTGTACAAAAGTTATCTAACATCAGATGCTGAGGGTTAGATAAGGTGGAGCTGTCTGAGACATAGGCTGCTCATGATGAAGGTGATGTCAGCATGGCAAGGTAAGTCAGCAATCTTCCAGTTGTTTGTTGCTTGATCTCACTGTTCTTGCATGTCACCAAGTACTGTTGATCCTTGTTTTTGCCTGTGTTCAATGCATCATTGCATCCCTACTCTATTTTGTGTTTGACATGGCTCACCAGTTTTATCTTCCATCTGTTCAGTGACCTGGGCTACACAGCCTCAAACATTGCTGCTAAGTCCAGGCAGGGAGCTCAGTAAACATCTCCATCCCTTGGGCACGTAAGAAAGCTCATCCATGCAGGAGCAAAAGTTTCCTCCTGGGCTGGCTAGAGTGAATCTTTCACAACAAATGTTCTCCACCTTTTATCGCTCTGTCTCCAGGCTTACGAGTTTGCTTGCTTTAGCACACACACTGTTTTCATGCCTCATGTCCCACCATTTCTCCTCTTGCTGCAGAATGACAGACTGTCTGCAAAATTATCTCAGAGGGCTCTTTTCTGCAGCTTACCCAAGGAAAAGTGTTGCACAGTTTGGCATGCAATGCAACACCAGCAATCTGGAAGCCTGATGTTAAAAGAGACAATTATTGCAAAATAGTCTGGTCAGCACTCTTGTACACTAAAGCATCAAAGTGTGATGATTATTCTATGAAAACACAGCACTATCAAAATGAGTGGAATTAATCTGTATTTTTGTCTTTGTGAGATATATGGATTGAAAAATTGGTATACGTATTTCCTGAACCCTTATTTAAGAGCACTGACCAGTCAGAACCCAGAAGACTTTATCAAGAAATTACGTTTTTCCTTCAGTGGTTTGGAAGTGGTGATCGTATTAGGTGGGTTCTACAAAGAGTTTCAGTTTTCTATTCACCCCAAATGCCTAAACCTGCTTTTGTCACTCCTAACCTGAAGATAACAAGAAGAAAAAATTTTTTTGCTCTTCCTAAGGCCCTTTTTTTGGGGTGGAGAAAAGGAGAGAAACTGCACATGGAGGCAGTGACTGCTATAGAAAATGTATTTTTAGGTACCAAGATACAGGTATGTAGTTCTTTGAAATGGTATTGTGGTAGGTCATGTTGAGCATGCGAAAACTAAGGCCAGATGATGTTGAGTTCATATGCACATGCAGTTTGTATGCCTTTTAATAATATGTCTTCTCGCACCCAGTCCTGCCTCTCCTAGTATGGCAAAATCTGCCGGCTTCCAATTCGGTAACTAACAGCTACGACTTTCTTGGAAAGAAGCAAAGGCTTCTAAGAGATGTTCCTTCATGCTTCCTCACGGCACTTGCACTGCTCAAACCTATGAGAGCTCTGGGGAACATACTACAAAAAATCTTTCACAGATTATTCATCAGTGCCCAGCTCACATTCTACAGTAATCTTACCTAGAAAAAAATTCTTAAATGGAAGGTTCTATAATATTAATAATGAAGAAATGTTGGCTGTCAAGCATGGTTGAAAATGGAAAACACTTGCAAGAGCTGATGAGTGCTGGGTCCATGTAGCTGTTGGTCTACAGAGACAGTGCAATTCACAGTGCTCTGCCCTGAGAAGAAGCCTTACAGGGCTCATGGAAAGGTAACTCCTCTCATCAAATTAGAGGAGTCTTTGACATTTCTGAAATTGGTACTTCCCTTTTCTGGATTTATTTCACTTTCCTTAATTTCTATGCCTTTGAAAATCTTGTATTTCTTCTATACACACTATATTGACATCATTCAGATTTTAAAAAAAGAAATGCTCTCTACATGAGAGAAAATTCATACCTTTAGTAGCAAGTTCACCTCAAAATTTAGAAAGTAAATAAAAATTTCAATGCAAAGCAGCAATTCAGGGAGGTGACAAAAAAATTCAAGAACGACTTTTCAGAAGATGATGAACAGTTTGTTTTCATTTGTGCTGGGAATCTAGAATTTATATAAAAAACAAGACACATCTCGTGTTGTGACAGATTCTATCCTCACTGCTGTTAAAATAGACATTTTTTTCATTCTTAAACCTCTATAAAAAGTAACTGTGGAATGACATGGTGATCTCACCATGTATGGGAGGCCTGTTGGAGAAATTCCCATAGGAGTGGGACTTTTCTAGAAACCAGAACAAAACAAGCAGAGGACCATTCCTTCCTTCCTGCCTTCCTTCCTCCCTCCCTCCTTCCCTCCCTCTCCCCCATCACACAGTCTCATGTAAAATGGGTAGGACAGCTGGCTAGTAGCTACAATAAGTGCTAAGTTTGAAAGTGACACCTGGAACATCAGATGCAAAGGTGAAATGGAATACAGAAATGGTTGCAAAATACATCCCTTCTGTTTTCTTGGAAAGCAAGAAGTTTGCAGCCAACACATTTTTCAGATTTTTGTTTTTCAGTTGCACATTCTGATCAGGTATGTCTTAAACAGGAAATTAATTAGTCAGTGTTTAGACAATATCCAAACAAAACTGGTGAAGTACATCTGCATACTGATGAGACGGTATCTTAAATCTTTGTAGTCAGAGGCAGGATTTAGAAAAGCAATGACAAGAATTTCCAGATGAAAGTCTGCCAGGCAGTTGGCCTGAGAGAAGCAGAGTCCAGAGGGAGTAATGTAATCTTGTATTTGACTGAGCAAGCACCTGATTCAAAATCCATGAGGAAACATCACTAGCATAGCTTTGTGAAAGACAGAACAGCAGTCTGGCAGTGGTAATTATGTTCTGTACCTCTACTTAAGGAACATTTGGAAAAGCCACAATCAGGAAAAGATGCTTCCAAATTATATTGATCAGATCAAAATCAGAATGTAAGACAGCCTGTGACAATACTGGGGAAAATATCAATTTGTGTTCTTAGAGGATTTTTCAGATTTTATCAAAGGTATTGCTGCTTGTTCTACATTTAGCATGGATCAAAGAGGGCTGAACTATGCTTCCTCATTAATGTCACAACACGATCCTACAGGGATCATCAAAAAAATGCATCAAAACAACTCCTGGTCCTCACTAGCCTAAGTGCTAGGGAAATTGGACAACAAATATTTCACATAGAAAGGCAGTGTAATGGTTTCTGGTCAGAAAACACATTCAGTCATCTTTAAAGAGTATTAAGGAAATATTGATGTTGTTTTGAATTTTTTAAAACCAAATATTCTAGGGACTTAGCGCTGAAAGCTTGAAATGTAAGCAGGTAGCATTAGTGCTGCATTTAATTTGGACTGGAAAAAAAAAGACAACAGCTAGAAATTAAATTATACTCACAAAATCAGGCCAAAACAGTCTTATAAAACTGAATCTGGATGAAGCCCAAGGGTTTCCACAAGCTTTACCCTTTAAGTCTGTGCACAACTTGTGAGGAATAATATTAGTTCTGTAAAGTCCTTCACTGCACTGCCTAATTCTAAAAATGACATAGTACTCTATCCCACATAAATACAGCTCAAAAAATCTAAGTCAAAGATCTTTTTTTTGATGTACATATAGATCATACATTCAGTTAGCAGGGCTGTGTGCAGTACTAAGTTTTTGGGGTGAGAATTACTGTAACCAAGGGATTGATCTGACCCCATACAGGCTCCTTTCACCTTGTGTCTTTTAAAACACCATCCTGTCTTCTAAGCTTTGCTCATGCGAGTATAATGAAAACAAAAATAAGACCAGGTATAACACAGGATACCAGAAACACATATTAGAAAATCCGTGGCTTCCCTAGTAAATCACACCAACACATTTGTCACTATTTTAAGCCTTTCCCAACAGATGATCACTGTGACCAACAATCTTCAACATTATCCCTTTCCTAGAGCTCTTTATCACCATTAGGCAGAATCACATGATGCAATTTGAAATGGTGGAGCTTGATTGCAAATCAGTGTTGGATGTTAAGATTTTTTTTTTTTTTTTTTGCTTCTCAGAGCACTACAGGAGACAAGAAGAATGATTTATGTTACCAGCTTAAACATTTATGAAGATTAGATTAAAGTAACACAAGACTGACTAGATAGACACAAAGAAGACTAATAGCACTGTATATCTAATCTCCGATTTCATGCTGCCACGAGAACTAGTTCATTAAAAAATATTTCTGTATCCTTGGTGTACTTTTTATGACAACAGGGGTTTTTATTCGAGTGAGTGAGCACAGAGGGGAGCACTTGCAGAACTTCTTTTTTGTTCTGATTACTTTGGTTATAAAAAAGATTTTGTCAAATTAATTCCAACTGAAAAGCTAATGCAAGCCTGGTAGAAGCATTCACAGACTGGGACTGTCTCATGCTCTGTACATAGGCAAAACTCCAACTGGCTCATTACTTAAAAATCTTTGTTTGTATTCAGCATCTGGCCTGAATATATTGGGTTTCACTGAAAAACACAGAGACAGTCTGGTTCTTTTTTTTTCTATTTACTTCTACATCTAACTGAATTTAAACGGAGGAGAAAGCACCGAGACATAGCTAATGCCCAGCTATAGACAACATGGAATAGTGTCTTCATACCCTGTGAAAGATATGGAGGTATGGCAGCTAAGAACTCAGCCTTAATGCTACTTCATGTTAGTTCCTGCTATGATCGTAATACTTGCTTTGGTTATTTTACTTTGGATCACATTTTGTGTAACAGAGAGAGGATAAACTAATTTATGTTTACAAAGGACTTTGAGAATATAATGAAAACTACTGTTTAAATTCTATGTGTTCTTCTGGTTTGGTTTGATAAGTTTTGGTGACTCATTATCTACTCAAAAGCTCCATGTATCTGTAATGCAATGATTGGCAGAGTATCACAGGGGATATCTGTAATAGGAAAAAGTCACCATCTTACAAATAGCATCTTATCTTCTTTCCACTGAAGTATGGGGGAGTTTTGCCAGTAATTTAAGAGGAAATGTGTCCATTCCCATAATATGCTTTGAAAATTGCATCCAGAGGAGAAGAAAAGAATGATCTAAATACAGAAGGAAGGGCTCTTAGAACAGTATTTGTTGTTGTGGCAGCATCAACACTGGAAACTTTTTTTGTTCTTTCATTACTAAAGAAATATAATCCCTTAGACTTAACATCACAATCATACTCATTTGTATGTGCATTAACATGATCTTACTAAATGTTTCTATCAGGACCCCTCACAGAAATATGTGGCATAGATTGCTTGAAACAGTTTGAATGAGCTATTATTTTCTAATATTTGAGCTATATTGTAGAACTAGTTCTCATAGTTCCATTCACTTAGTTTCAATAAAGCCAGACTCATACTTTGTCCAGCAATTATTGAGTGGAATTCTGGATAGGTAAACTATGCCCTCACATCCCGGAGTACTTCTGCAGGTTCACCCCCCATTTCTTTTCCCTGACAATATATGAAGGCCATTTCTGTTGGAAAGGAGAGGTAAGGCAGCTTAAGTAGTAAAAACCTTCTGAGGACATCCCTCTTTGGTGTGGATGGCCATGTCAAATCCTTGTAACAAAAGTCACCTGAAATGTCTTCACTGCAAAGCAAAAACAGTACAAAGAGTCTGAGTCAGCTTTCACTTCTAGTTTATCATCATCTACAGTTACAGCAGCAGTAACTTTCCCCTGTGAGCAGGATAGAAAGAGGTGTTATGATCAAAGGGGTGCCCAAAACATGTGGACATTTCAATTTCAAGATGTTAACAAAAGTACCAAGGTGCTTTTTAAAAAGAAACAGAGATCATAAAATTATGTGCTCCCACTCTTCTACTCTATAAAGAACAAGAAGAACAAGGGCCCAGGAACAAAGAAAAGACTGACCTTCCATCTTCATGAAGGCAAAGTGCAAACCACTTGTCATAAACCCAACAATGTTTTAATGCCATCAAGATCTCTCTATTTATGCATAGAAATAGAAAGAAATAACCCCTGCTGGATATTAGCAGACTCCATGGACATCTGTGTCGTGATAGCTGCCATAAGAAGGAACAGATCCAAAGAGAACCTATAGTTTCCTAATATCCTACAATTTCCTGATTTTCATATTTTCCAGAGCATTCTGGTCCCACATTTTCCACGGAGCAGAGGTCTGATCTGAATTAATTCATCATTAGGACATATTCAAATTTATTTTGCAAAGCTCAGTGGTTAAAGGGCATAGATTGGAATTTAGCAATCCAGCAGCCCAGGGGTGGGTGACTGGCATCATCTGGGCCCAGTGCCAAGGGAACTGAAGAAGCAGCTTAAACCAACAGGATTAAAAGCAAGCCTCAACTTTTTCTTTTTCCTTTGTCTTTGCATACAGGATAAAAACAGAATGCAAATTGAAGCATTAAAAAAATAAAGATACTCTAAATTTGCCATTGTAGGCCATAATTTTGTGATCTCCAGTTCGAATTCTCAAACTGAAATATGATCATTTATCTTTGAATGGTATTTCACCTGTCATCTAGTTGAAAGCATGGATTATAAATGAGCAGACTGTTTTTTATCTTTGATTTAAAGGACGACACTGAGAAACTCTGTCCATTTCAATTCTGATCCAGTAGGTAGAAATAAATACAATCATAAATTCCATCTTTCAGAAGCAAAAACAGCCATATACTTCTATGCAAAAACCTTTTTGGTTCACAACAATGGCAGTCTTACCTCAAGAAAAACAATGCCATCTGACCACGTGTGATAGACTGGCCTGGCTAATGACTCAAACAATGACCACGTAATTGATAAGGGAAGAGGATGACTAGAGGCAAATCATACGAGGTGGGATAGCGCTTTTTTATCATGCCAATACCCTCCCTTTATGTAACGGCTCAAGTGTGAAAACTCCCCTCTGGTAAAGTTTGGGGATATTCACACATAGCCTGAAGGTATTCACCCCTTCTGATGGGCTATAATTGACTAAACTGCTCCTACCTGAGAGGCAGCTGTGGCATCTTGAGAGGTCTCCTGGACCATCAGAGACTCCTGAAGTGTCCTGTGATCTACAGCATTACATCATTCAATGTAGAACTCCCCACCCCAGGAGAGCTACTTGGGCCTTCCCACCTGAACCTGAGCATCTAAAACCCATGGAACTTTGGTGCTTTATGGGCTTCCCCCATCCCTGCTGGATCAAGACAGTGACCACCACTTCTACCAACAGACACTGAAATTGCAACGATGAAGTCTTGTCACAAGATCCAATGGGTGGTGACTATATACCTTTCTACTCTTACTCCTTCTCTCTCTTTTCCCTATTTTTTTCTCTCTCTCTGCATCACATTTACTGTAAATAATAATCTGTACTATTGACCTCAGCATATGGTCTTGTTTGCACCTTAATTCAGGCAGAGGTATCTCTCTAGTAATTTTAATAACTGAATCTTAACACCATGATTTGGAAGCAGGGAGAGGTAGGCCAAACAGTGCCACCTCCTGTAAACTGATGTTTTCAGTATCAAGAGCTGCTTTTGCAGATTTTTTTAATCAAAACAAATATTGAGTAAGAAAAGACTTCAGTTAAACCATAAAAACTTCAGGTTTTTTTATTTTCTTTCAGCTTACATATGTACAACGAGATTTCCTTTCTTTTGTGGTTTTGGGATCACAATTTTTATGTACATACTTTAAGGCACAGCAACACCATGGAGTAGCATTATGTAGGGTGTGGGGAAGTATGCACACTAGATTCCTTCATTTTTCTTTCCTTGGGTAATAGGTGCATGGATGCACAAATTTTTAAGACACCATGTGCCTTGGATGGCAAAGGAAATAATAAGCTTGGTGCAGCTGGTCTCTACTAAACATTACCAAAAGTTTACTTTCACCTCTTGTTTCTGGGAAAGACAAATGAAAGACACAGATAATGCTTTTTTGAACCACAATTTGCATTACCAACTTTTTTAGTTGGGAAAAGAAAGAAATAAATATTGTTTGGGCTTAAAGACAGTGGTTTGGAACTGCTCTAATCAGTGTTCTAGCCAAAGGTCTGGGAGTGAAAGAATTGTGGTAAGAAGATACAAGTAAATCTGCCATATTAACGTAACAGGGAAATAGGGGTCCAACAGCAAGCTCAACCCTCCATTTCTCTAGGAAATCAAGGTACAAAAAGCCAAGAGCACACATTTAAAGAAGCTAAATTGTGCAGCTTGCTGATAGCCACAGTAAAAAATTCAGAAAATAATTTATCCACATAGGAAAACTGAAGAAAAATTCAAGCTCTAGGCAATCATCTGAGTGTTATGGTTACATCAGGAAAGAGTGTCCATCAGACCAATGGTGCATACATACTAGTTTTATACAAACACAAGCAAAATACATTGAATTTACAAGATGCATATGGTCACTAGAAACATAGTTTTGAAACCTTTCTTCTCCTATTTTAAGTTCTGGTGTCAAATAGTATAAGCCAACTCAGACCAGAAAGGCTAGCATTCAAAGTTACAAAAAATATTGTAGATCCCAATATGTCTAATGCTACATTGAAGGTAAAGAATTAATTATTTAAACATCTTACTGACCAGTGACTGGATTTGTTGGTTAAAGTTGATATCTTGGGAGTAACATAACATATATACTATGGCCAGAAATTTCTCACCCTGCACATAGAGGTGTTCACAAAAATATCTACTTCGTGAGTGAATCAAATAGAACTGGATTATCATATTAAATGAAATCATAACTCTCCAGAGCATGGGCCAACTACAGAATTCATTAATTGTTCTCAAATTATGAAGCAAGTGGTTTCTTGGCATTCTATGCAGCATTTGACAACCCAGTGACAAATACAAACAGTAGCTGAATGTCTGGTGCAGCAAAGAAGGATATAATGTTGTGTGACTTATCTCAACTCAAACTTCTTGATCTTTCCACATCATTCTAGAAAACAAAGGGTAATAACTGTTCTATTGTTATGCATGGTTGTATCTTCTGAACATATGCAGAACTGATTCAACTCAGCAACTACACACTTTTCACATGTATAAATCTGGGTATTCACAAAATAGGTGGAGACTACCTAAGGCTCAAGAGGCAGCCTGCTAAATCAAGTTACAGCACTTGTGCACATAATGGCAACAGAAAGCTCAGTAACAAAGAGGAAGCAGACCCATTTGAAAGGCAGTGAGAGATCCCAGCCAGCCACCCTTTAAAGCAAAATGCTCACAGATTACACTGGAGGCTTGTATTTTGGGGTCCACTGAGGTCAATACAAACAAAAGGAGGATTTTTATAAGCTGTAAAACTTTCTGCCTCAAGGAAAAAAAACATTTGGTTGCCATCCTGCACAATGTAGCACTTATCTATATCCACAGTAACACAGTATGAACCAGTTTTCTATATCCACAGCAACACAGTATGAGCTGGTTGTTTTTACAAGCATCGAAATGAAAGCAGTGAATTTTGCTCTACAAAAGAAACTGGATATAAGCCGAACAGCCGTAGAAACACCAAGTATCTGGAATATGTGATAAACGAAACATCTTGCTGGCTCTGCAGGACATCTTGAAACCCTAGTGTTATGGAATGGTCTTCTATCATACACCAGAGTAAACCAGAAACTGGAGCCTTTTAATAGTTCCCCAGACAGGAGAGCTTGCTGCCTTATACTGTTTCATTAACGCCTTCCTCTCCATGCCAAGAAGGAGATTAGGAGGTCCCTGGCTCTCTGTTTGCTTTAGGTGACTTCTGCAGTTTTTTTTACGGTTAAACCCACAAGGAGTTCATCATGAATGGCACTGAATCTTTGATGATACAAGACATTGGGGTACTGGAGAGCATCCAGAGAAGAGCAAAGCTGGTGGAGGCTCAAGAGAGTGAGTCATGGGGAGCAGCTGAGGGAGCTGGGCTTGCTTAGACTGGAGAAAAGGAGAGGCAGGGGAGACCTTATCATTCTCTACAACTACTGAAAGAAGGTTGCAGTCAAGTGGGGTTGGTTTCTTCTTCCAGGCAACAAGTGATAGGACAAGAGGAAATAGCCTCCAGTTGTGCCAGGGGAGGCTTAGATTGTGTATTAGGAGAAATTTCTTCACTGAAAGGCTTGTCAAGCATTGTAACAGGCTGCCCAGAGAAGTGCTACAGTCACCATCACTGGAGTTATTTAAAAGATACGTAGACATGGCAGCCAGGGACATGGTTTAGTAGTGAAATTGGCAGTATTAGGTTTACAGTGTTACCCAATGACCTTAAGGGTTTTTTCCAACCTAAGTGATTCTATGATTCTGTTACTTTTAACTTCTAAACTTTTTCTCTCACAGGTAAAGATGCCACATTTTGCCCATGGGACACTGAAAGCATCCTGTGTTTTGTTACTCTATTTATTCTTGTAAGCATTTGTTGTGTAATCCCTCTTATTTAGTGTGTGAATCCCTGTATGATTACTAAAGCATGTTCATAAATGATTCTTGATAAATTGCAAGGTGACTCTTAACTGGAAAGCATTGGAGGATACTTACCTCTTAACACAGCTTAACATTCTCTGGTATATTTTTATCCTACTGAATCACGTGAGAAAAAAGGGGACTTGCATTCATTTATAAATTCAGCTTAAGAAACAGTAGATTTAAGTATGACCAACATAAAACCTTTTTAAAAAGGGCCCTATCAGCAATATTTTTGCATACACTAGTGCACTGTGCAGCATTTATAATTGGTGAATGCCAAGGGAATTGTCAAGGACTTTACTGTCTTCCCCTGAGGAGAAATAACTAATGTCTCTGTTACCTGTTTTGAATAACACTTAAGAGCAAGAAGCAAACACACAGGCAGTGAAAGCATGTATCCTGAGAAGAGTATATGGATGCTACCTTGTTCTGTAGGGGTGGGGTCAGGAAGTCCAAGGTGTGGCTGCAGAAGAAGCTGGCAAGGGACACAAAGAATAAGAAGGGATTCTACAGGTGTGCCATCCAGAAAAGGAAGGTTAAAAAGAATGAATTCCCCCTCATGAGCACAACTGGAAAACTGATACAAGAGGGTAGGAGAAGGTTGAGGTACTCAACAACTTTTTTGCCTTAATATTCTCTGGCAGCCGCTTTCCATACCTCTCAACAATATAGACCACAAGAGAGGGAAGGAGGGAGCAAAGTCCCTTCCACTGTAAGAAATGCATAGGTCTGAGACCCCCTGAGGAAAATGAATGTATGTAAGTCTATGGGATCAGGCAAGATTCATCCCACAGTCCTGAGGGAATTGGCTGATGTAGTTGCCAAGCCACTCTCCATGATATTTGAAAAGACATGACAGTCAGGAGAAGTCCCTGATGTCTAGAAAAGGGGAAACATTGCAACCATTTCTTAAAACGATGAAAGGATAACCTTGGAAACTACCAACCTGTCAGCCTCAGCTCTGTGCCTGGGAAGATCACGGAAGAGATCCTTCTAGAAGCTGTGCTAAGGCACATGGAGAACAGGGATGTGGTTTGAGACAGGCAGCATGGCTTCACCAAGGGCAAGTCCTGCCGGACCAACCTAGTGGGCTTCTGTAGTGCAGCAACTCCATGAGAGGACAAAGGAAGACTGACTGAAAACTAGGTATAATGAAGAGAGGTTTTATGATGAGTGTGGTGAAACACTGGAACAGATTGCCCAGAAAGGTGTTAGATGCCCATCCCTGTTGCGGTGGCCCAGCCCTCTTGGGGGCTGGATGACCTTCAGTGGGTGGACTTTCCTGCCCAGGAGTCCAGCCCCGCAGGCGGGGTCGATGACTAGGGCTCCACCCACTGGGTCTCAATCACCGCAACTCCACCCCTCCTTCTGGCAAGTTCTGTGTTCACGTTATTCCCATTGGTTCATTCTGTTATGCATATTCATAGCCCCCTGTTTCATATTCATTAAGGTCTGGAAAGTTCTGTTGTACTCGGTTTATGATTGGTTTATTCAAATATGTTCCTCCCCTGTTCTACCCTGATTTGTGGATGTCAAACCCTTGTCATTCCCCTATTGGTTTACCCTCTTGTCTCCTCCCTGCACTGCCCCCGCTTAAAAGGGGCGTGCAACGGATGTTCCCTGACTCTTCGTCCCTGCCTACCCTTCCAGCAACTCCCTGCTCCCTATCCTCCCACAATAAACTGGGATTGAAGGCACCGGAGAGTCCCTCCTTCTTCTTTGCCCGCGCCTTGGTTGCCGAGCAACCAACTTCGTGCACCCTGCTCTATTGTGAGCCTGCAGCAGGTGGCTGTCAACTGGCTCTCACATTGCCACTCTGAGTGGCCCGTCGGCTGGAGCCTTTGCAGCCGTTGCCTGCCTGGCCACCGGGCAGCCAGAGCACCGAGGTGACCGTGCTGCACATCCCTGAAAACATTCAAGGTGAGGACAGGACTGAGAAACCTGACATAGTTGCAGATGCCCCTGCACATTTCAGGAGGGTTGAGCTGCATGACCTTTAAAGGTCCCTTCTAACCCAAAACCATTCTATGATTCTACAATTCTATGACTCTATGATTCTATCCACCCATGTGGATAAATGTCATACAAGAGGTGACAGAGCATGTGACTGACAGTGTCTTATTACATTCACCCTCATATGCAAAATGATTAACATATATTGGATACTCCAGAGATTATTACCAATCAGCCTTCAAAATGAGAAACCTGAAGATGACGAGAGTAATTAAAATTCAGGTTCCAAAAGCAAAAAATATAAAAACGCTAGAAAAATTACTCTTAAGATTAAATCACCCTATTTCCATAGCTTTAAAGCCATTACGCATCTCAACTTCCTAAGTACACACGAATATTTATTGCCTAAAACAAAAGGAACAATCTTGACTCGTTCCCCTTTATTCTCTATGTTGTTTATGAATATGCTTTCAAAGAATAAAGATGGGAGACAGTGATTTAATTTCATAGATGAATAACACCAGGTTACATGTTTTGCATTTTTTCATAGTTTTGAATTATATAATGATATGCCATTACCATGTGTTGTTCACCCTTCATCTACCATGCAAATCAATTAACAAATAGCGTGAGGTTTTACGTAGCTTTTTCTAACTCTGGAACAAATTGTCATCGTTATTATAGTAAATCTGGATGTCCTACACTGAATTCAACTGTATTACTTCAGATTACACCAACTTAATTAGAATAAAATTGTTGCTGCACAAAGAAATTGTTTGACAGGTTTTCCAGCTAGACAAAATCTACAGTAAAATAAGCAAGGCTCATATAAGGCAAATTTAACATGGTCTGTAGATGAGATCCGTCTCTCAGGCTACACTGAGAGAGCAGGGGTGCAAAATTAATCTAGAGCCGGATTTTCCAGCATAGTATAACTCTTGTAAACACACTGCCACTCTTCCCTGAAAGGCAGCCCTAACAACATCATGCCAAGGAGAAGGGCATCTCGGTAGCAGGATGCTAGACAAGAACTCTTCCATGGCAGCACAGCAGCCAAAAGGGATTGCTAAAACAAGAGACAATGTCTCTGCCCCAGTTCCCCATAAAATATATATGGTCAGCCACTTGGGGCTTATAGCTACCTTAAGGCTGCCTTAACTCAGCATAGAGAGAGCTGCTGTGAAAAGAACTGTAGCAGGGCTAGGCAAAAGAAATTGAGTTATTTGCATTGTATGAAATTGTTTCCTGCTCCTTTAAAAGGTTCATCTCTCCTAGGATCTCCTATATCTTTCTTTTCTTTGTGATTTCTAGAAAGAACACAATGGAAACAACTGCTTGCTTGCTTGTTTGTTGGGTTTTTTTTCCTGATATATTCCCAGAAATGTGCCCACTTCTTTTTAATGCAACTTGAAGAAATGGGGAATAGGTGCCATGGAAGTAACTGCAGGAGGCATTGCAGTTAAAGGTTTTATTGTTAGTCATATAAAAACAGGGGGCAAAATAAGGAATGTAGTTCTGACATGAAAATATATTTTCTCTGAACAGTGTTGTTGGGGTCAAGTTTAAAATTTAAGCGCAGCTTTTGGTTTTAATGTGCTAAGCATTCAGACATTATTTTTTCCTTTTGCCAATAGTCCTTTATGTCAATGATTGAATCACCTTTCCATCCTTCTTGGTACTAGTTTCATTAATGCTTTTCAAACTCTTCTGCCTTTAATACCAACTCTGATGAACTGGATTGGAGTGTAATAAATGGATCCACCAGGAACAAAATAGTGAGAAGGGGACATTTTCAGAGAGAAAACACATTTTTGAGAGTGCACATCTCTTTTAGTAAAGGAGCTCCTCCCTTCTAAGCTCTTTGCTTTCTGTAGCATACACACATACAAACCACAGCAGTTCCTCCTAGCTCAGTAATGACTCTGGAGACATGCAAGGGAAATCCAGAACTATCGGTGACTCACCACTAAATTGGAACTACCAGGTAAGGGGTTACTTTTCAGAGGACTGAAGCTAGGACACCCATCACTTTCTGTGATTCACCTGTTCCCTGAAACAGGAGGTAGCCGGGCCTAAATATGGTATAAACTGCTTTAAGGTATTAGGTAACAGAAGAGTCTCATATCTGAGCTCTTTCTGACAAAACCCACTAATGCCACAGCAAATGTATCTGGTCCAACAGTTTCTCTGCATGCTCATTTTTCAATATTTCCAGTCATTCAGAATAAACATCAGTACAGATGTTTCTGTTTCTATCTGATTAAAGACTTTAAATAGAATTTTCATTGTCTGAGAAATCAATGCAGGTGAAACTCTGAAAGGCACAGTTCATGCTTAATAAATCTATTAATCGTGACTGGCAAATGAGATAGGGTTTAAATCTTCCTGATATCCATCCCAAGATTTTTATGGCACTCAATTTTTGGTTAATGCAATCAGGAACCTTTAAAGAGTTAGTCAGCAAAAGCCTTTAGGATGTTTGAACTAGAAATTGAATACTGAAGAAAGAGTTGAAGAGAGAGAAGGTAATTTGAAGAATGATTAAAAAGTCTGTTGCAGTATATCCACATATTATACTTGTGGATAAACAAGGAGTTATCCCTAGCAATAATGCAATGTTTGACATTCATAGAAGATTCTGAATGAGATTGCAGAAACATCTTTTTTTCTCTCAATTAACTGGAGGCAATGTAATGTTGCGGTGGTCCAGCCCT
>VZRV01006664.1:801694-868330 GCA_013398115.1 Falcunculus frontatus | reverse complement strand
TGTTGCCCTTCTCTGGAAATGCTGCAGAACCTCAGTGTGTTTGGGGTAGTGAGCGGCACAAAACTGAGCACAGGATTTGAGGTGTGGCCTCACCATTGCCAAGTACAGAGGGACAATCACTACCCTCATCCTGCTGGCCACACTATTTTCAATACAGGCCAGGATGCCAGTGGCTTTTGTCCACCTGGGCACACGCTGGCTCATGTTCAGTGGCTGAAAACCACCACCCTGAGGTCCTTTTCCAACAGGCAGCTTTCCCCTCACTCTCTCCCAAGCCTGGAGCGCTGCCTGGGGTTGTTGTGATCCAGGTAAAGGGTCCAGCACTTGGCCTTCTTGAACCTCATACAGCTGGTCACGGCCCATCGATCCAGCTGGTCCAAATCCCTCTGCAGAGCTTTCCTGCCCTCATGCAGATCAACACCCCTGCCCAACCTGGAGTCATCTGCAAACTGATTGGGGGTGCACTCAATCCTCTCACCCAGATCATTGCTAAAGGTATTAAACAGGACTGGCCCCAAAACTGACCCCTAGGGAACACCACTAGTGACCAGCTGCCAGCTGACCCAATGGGGAGCCTTCTCTAGCTTCTTGCCTCACCATCTGTGTCAGGTAGTTCTCTTCCACACACTCCAGGAACCTCCTGGTCTGTTTCTCTCTACTCTGTTACATTTCCAGCAGATGTCTGGGAAGTTGAAGTCCCTCATGAGAACAATTAGCAAGTGTTCTGTAAGGTCTTCTGTATGACCTTCTTTCAGAATATTTTTTCTGCCTCTTCAGCCTTCTTGGGCACTGTAGAACAGACTTCCACCACAATATCTGCCTTGTTTGCCTTTCCTCTGATTCTTACCCACCAACACTCAACCCTGTCATCTCCATTATCCAGCTCTAGGCAGTTATAACTCTCCCTAACATACAGGACTACCCTACAACCTCTCATTACTTGCCTGTCCCTTTTGAACAGTCATCCATTGCAGCACTACAGCTGTGCAAGTCTTCCACTATATCTCCGTGATGGCAACTGTGTAATGGTTTTCCTGCTGTGCAACGGCTTCCAGCTCCTTGTGTTTGTGTGCTGTCCTGTGTGGATTGGTGTAGACGCGCTTCACTTGGCTTACTAATTCTGCTGCCTTTTTGGTGGAGAAGCTCCCATTCCTGCATGACCATTATCAGGTTCTTCTGCGGTTTCAAACAGTTCAATAAACCTTGCATCCTTGCTGCTGCATCAATAACCTTTGTATCTTGCCTCTAGAAGCCTACACTGCTTCAGAAGGGCAGAACTGAAAGTTCAGAAATCCAGAGATTACAGGGAATCATGAAGGGACTCTGTGGGAGAAGCCCACCACATTATCCCCAGACAGTGGAGTCTAAATTCACAAAAAGATTTTACACAAGATTTAAGTGTTTTAGAGCAATTTTGAGTATTCATATGAGTACAGTTCCCTGAAATTTCCAGGTGTCATTATTTTCATTAGGTCAGTTCTGGAGAATGTTAATGGCTGAATGTCTTCTGTCTTAACAGCACTGGGGATCCTGGCAAGTACCTCATTCTAGGCTTTGATTAGGCTTGAGCTTTTATAACTGTTTCAAATGAGATGCTTAGTCATGTCAAAACTGGAATGTTGGAATAGGAGCCGCACAGAACCAGCTAGAGAATTCAGAGGAGCTAGGTGCCTCTTCACATCACAGGTGAGGATGCTCAGTCAGAGCCCTTGATGCCCTCAGTTTTTCCTCTTCTGACCTTGTGGCTATCGGAGGATCCTCTCCTTAGGAACTTATAAATATCATGCAATAGATAATTTGCAAGAATCCTAGAATCATATAATCATAGAATCATGAAGTTTGGAAAAGGCCTCTAAGATTAACGTCAAACCACCGTCTCAGTCTCTTCTGTCACAGCTGTTTTAAAAATATTTAAGTATTCCCTGGACCAAACAGGAAGAGGGCAATGCTATAACATAGTAGCTGGAGAATTCATGTCCTTGGAGACTCAACACATCACTTCCCCTCATGTGAGTGACTTAATCATCAGACAAGAGAGTTCAGATTCTTCTTATTCTAGAATCTGGTCATTCCAAATGCCCAGACTCCTGTGTGGGAACTTAAATCACTACCCCCAGCAAAAAGAAGCAGGGATGGCACTACCATCAAAACATTAGGTGAAAAAATCCCATTAGCTGTTGACATGGTTCCAGATTATGCTGCTTTACTAGATGTGTGCATTGCCCTGTAACAGAGACACTGATCTTGTACTCCATGAAACAGAATAGGCAGATTTTTAAAATATCCTGCACGCTAGTATGTGTTAAAAAGGTGACCACTGACTATGGAGCGAGATGTAGAAGTGCATTTGATGCATATACATTAAATCCTCTAATAACAGGGATATACCTGCTCATGTAATTGAAACAAGCAAACAAAATGTGACACCAGGACATCTGAACTAATTTTTTACCTTTGTACAAGTAGGAGTCCTTTGCAGTTGTCAGCCATCACAAAGTATTGGTGAAGGTTACCTCCACTTAATGTGTTCACCACAAAGTAAAATATTCTATTTGTGCAGAAACAAGTGGTTAAGAAACAAATTATATCTTGTATGATAGATCAGTTCTTCAAAATCACATTCTTTTGTATGAATCTCAAAGCAGGAGCTTTAAAATTCAGATACCATGCAGATGCCAAGAAACCAAAGAAAGCCATTCTTCATAGGACTTCACTGTGATAATGACCAAAGCAGTGGCAGCAAAACTATTACAGATGAGCTGCACTGAATGTGATACGAGTTAAATATCTGAAGTACAATTCATCAACGGTGCATAAATAAGTAGGAATAAACAAAGAGTAAAGTAAAAAATATATACTTTGTTCTAGCAAAGCATTTAGTAACTTTCCATAACCCATTTCATTTTTCCACTGATTTTTTGAGCCAAACATTCAAGACTTAGTTGAAACTGAAGATAATGTTAACACTTTGTCAAGCATTTGAATCACTTCCAGTATATTGTAGTATAATCCGCTGTCCACAAACATCCCCTTCATTATTGCCTAATTACATGCAAATTTCATAAAATGAATGAGTTTTAAGTACTTGTCAATCTGTCATCCCAGGAACCACTGAAACATTTTGACTGCTAGATAAATAATCAGCAATAATCACACTATGCAAATTTGATATTTTCTGTACAATTATCTGAAACCATAAATAACTGGACACAAAGACATTTGGCATTCTCTCAGAAAGACTTGACCTACAGGCTTTTTTATTTCAAACAAACATGCCAGCAGAATTTTTAAATTTCTGCCTAGCTAAATGTGACCAGTAAAAAAAAAATAAACATTTAGTGTATTAATATTTTATTAAAACCTGGGAAAGGTTTCTTCCTTTTGCTTTATTAAGCAAAAAAAAAAAAAAAAAAAAAAAAAAAAAAAAAAAAAAAAAAAAAAAAAAAAAAAAAAAAAAAAAAAAAAAAAAAAAAAAAAAAAAAAAAAAAAAAAAAAAAAAAAAAAAAAAAAAAAAAAAAAAAAAAAAAAAAAAAAAAAAAAAAAAAAAAAAAAAAAAAAAAAAAAAAAAAAAAAAAAAAAAAAAAAAAAAAAAAAAAAAAAAAAAAAAAAAAAAAAAAAAAAAAAAAAAAAAAAAAAAAAAAAAAAAAAAAAAAAAAAAAAAAAAAAAAAAAAAAAAAAAAAAAAAAAAAAAAAAAAAAAAAAAAAAAAAAAAAAAAAAAAAAAAAAAAAAAAAAAAAAAAAAAAAAAAAAAAAAAAAAAAAAAAAAAAAAAAAAAAAAAAAAAAAAAAAAAAAAAAAAAAAAAAAAAAAAAAAAAAAAAAAAAAAAAAAAAAAAAAAAAAAAAAAAAAAAAAAAAAAAAAAAAAAAAAAAAAAAAAAAAAAAAAAAAAAAAAAAAAAAAAAAAAAAAAAAAAAAAAAAAAAAAAAAAAAAAAAAAAAAAAAAAAAAAAAAAAAAAAAAAAAAAAAAAAAAAAAAAATTAACAGCATTGTTTTTTCTCAATTATTCTTACTTCCACAATTTTATTTCTTTAGTTCATTGCTGTTCATCTGCAATTATCAAATTGTGTTTTGGTTTTTGCTCAATGTTTTTCAAGTAATAAGGGAACAAAATGTTATGTATTGTTGACTTTTAATATTCCTCCCCTCTGTACTTGTTGTAGATCTTCTATAGTGTTTCCTACCATGATTCATTTTGACATTTCTAATGCACTGCAGGCACTTCAGCAGAACCAGTACCAGGAGGCTAATTATCAGGATTACAGACAAGCTCAGAAATACATAAACAGTGAATGCAGGTGAAATTGTGGAGTCCAAAACTACTTTTGTTTCCTATTTACTCTGGGGGTTGCATACATGTGTCTGTGTGCATATATGTACATATGCAGCTGGTTGTGTGTATTTTATGAGTGTGTTTTAAATCCCTAAATGTTGGCTCAGAATCTGATGTTTTTCTATAAACAGTAATAAAGCTCTTGAAAACACAAACAAATAAGAAAGTGGTTTTTCATTTTACCAACTTCAAGTTTATTCTGAGATAAGTATTTCCATTAATGTTTATCACTGAAACAGCACAAAGGGTAGATAGTAGGAAGATAGCACAAAATATTTAAGACAATTTCTTTCATATTAATTTATAAATGAATGCACATTAATTCAGTTGCATCATTTTGTGTAGAATTCTTGGTTCTGATCTATCTGCCACTGAAGCACAGGAATCTGCACAATGGTAGTTTATAAGTCATTACATAGGGCTTAATATCATCCTTTTGTCCTTTAAGCTTTCCACAGCTAAGACGCTTGTGCATCCAGAATTATTTATTTGATGAATTTCAGCAATTTTGAGATCTCAAACTATCCTTGGATAGCGGTTAGCTTCACTAACACACATACAGGAAATAATGATAATCAAATATCAAAGGTTTATACTAAATGACAGATATTTGTCAAAACCAGTCTCGAAATTACACACTTAAACAAAATGACTGCAAGAATTTTGGGATTCTTTTTTTTTTTGTTGGAATGTACAGTACAAAACAGTTTCTGATGGCTGAACATTCATGCTATACTACTTGCCAGCAGATTTACCGCTGCATAGCAAAAACTATGGAGACTTTGAGTTATTGGTATATTAAAGGAATCATGGTTTACTGTAGAAATATGAGAATTATTTAAAATAATGAAAAAAGGTGGGGATATCAAAATTTGATCATAAATCATTTAGGAACTGCAAAAAGTATACTGAAAATCATCAGGTAAATGGTTCTTCTTGAACTATTTACTTACCTACAGAGAAGCATGCCAAAGTGTTAATAGATCAATGGCTTAATTTTCAATATCTGCCTATATATTTCAAGAGGGCCTTTTTATGTACTTGTTTATCATAGCTAAGAAATCAACAGAAAAATTATCTGAATACAAGAATCAGAATCCCACTTTTTATGAGCAGATTACCTTTTAAGAGGTGACTAGGTAACGATAATCTTTAGGTAATGATAATCTTTATTTATACTTCACACCAAGCTTTGGCAAATATGCGATGGAAATGTAACTTCCAGTATACAGGTCCAAAATCACATCTCTGAAACCCTTTTTCTTATCAGGGATCTTAATAGAATTACTTTCTATCATCTTAGCTATTTGGTATTCAAATATTTGAATTCAACAGCGGCACGTTGAAATGTGCAGTTGCAAATTGTTTCAAGACTTGCAGAACCAGCAACAAGCCGAGCCAATAAATGTGTACCTGCTGGATAAGAAAATATGAAATGTGTGTCAGGCTGTCCTTTCCCAAAACAGACAACATAAGTGGGAACCATAATAATATTTGCATTGTGATTACTCAAAGACTGTACAAGGCAGAGTATTCCACGCAGCATCCTTTAAATTGTGATTGGTCTGGATTCTCTAATGGCAAAATATATTAGGATTTTGGATCCAAAATACTTTTGTAAATAAAGTCTCTTGTGCCTATTACACATTCATTTTCTTCATTTCTGTGTATCTACTTTACATATTCTGTATGTTTAAAATAAAGATGATTATTTAAAAATAGGTTATAGAGTGCTGAAACTATTGTCATTAGCTGAGTAGAAGAATGGCGTCATGTGCACAGGTAAAGATGAGTGAGCCACAAAAGACAGATGAATTCATTATTTTCAACAGGAAAAACATATCAGGAAAGGATTTTCTCTTTTAAACATTCTTTCATTGAAAAGTGATGTGTTGTTTTTGATGAGGTTAGAAGTTTGTATTGGGAGGAGAGAAGCATTAACAATGGCTACTTATTGCCATATAAGTGCCAAGTCTTACTTGGAGCAATGACTCTCCTTGATGATATAACAAAACTTACAATTAAAAATACATGCACTTTCATTTGACATCACATAATAAAATATTTAGTGCAAAATTGATGGAGAGTTAATTGTATATGAATATAGAATTTATACTGTGTCCAAGTTACACACGCAAGAGTATGCTTCAGATTTCCTTATTGGTCACTGATAGTAAGCCTGACAGCAATCTTTCCCTCTCTCCCTCCCTCCCTCCCTCCCTTCCTTCCTTCCCAGGACTCCTGCTGTTTAGCACCCCTTATTCCCCAATATAGGCTAAGTAAAAGCAGTTAGAGTGACATTATCAATACTGATTTGACTTCTCTGACTAGCTGAGCCCTAAGATAATATAGCTCACAGGGTTGAACTTGATTCCTTTTGTTGAGAGTGTGTAAAGAATTTAGGAATTCAATTTGCCTAACTTGGTGACTGGAGAGAACTGAGAGAACAGGAAAATTTGAAAAAAACCCCAAAAATTGAAAAAGTTCCTGAAATTTAATTTTTGAAAACTAATTTTTCTGATTGAGCAGGTACAATGACTTTTACCAGAAAAAAATCTTCGCATCACTTACACCATAATCTGAGTATACTTGTCATCTAGTGGAAAAATGTCTTTTACCTTTAAGACTGCTTTGTCTGGCCAGTTCTGGCTGATGCCACTAAGTGAAGATGCGCTGGTTGTGCCTTGCACCCCAAACAGAAGATACTATTTCTAACAATAGGTGCTAACAATGAACCAAAAGTCCTGCTTTCCAATCTGGTGCTCACTGCATTAAGAAAATATTGTTTAGCTTGGAGAGAAACTTGATGTGGAAATCACACCCTGAGCTGCAGGCTTATACTGAGGCCTTCATATGTACTTGTGTGAGAGGTGAAACACAGTCCCTCAGCAGTTAAGAGCTGTGAGGAAATAAAGGCCTCTCAGTATGAACACGGTCTTCAGAAAACTGCATCATAAACTAACAAGCCTGACCCTTTTCTCTCCATTAATCCCTTTTCGTCTGAACAGGATTTCAGGCAGCTTTCTGAAAACTTGGAAATAATAGGCTTTCTTGGCAGAAATATTGTAAATAATGTGGTTAAAAAAAATCATTGTAGCTGAAATTTGTAAAATATTGCAGGGTGAAGGAAGACATCTGTCCTTGAAGAGTTTTTTCAGCCCAAGTGGTTTATGCTAAACGAAGTCAATGGCATAGTCAAACAAGTCACTGACATAGTCATACCAGCTTAAAATAAAGTGTTCTGGGAAATTTGAGACAATTTTAAGCGTAGACTTTCCTTCAGCTTCTTGTCACAATTATGAGTGCTACTAGATACTCAGAGTTTTAATCTCTGTGGTCTCAAAACATCATATTTTACAGAATAACTGTTTTATAAAAGGAAAATTAATATGCTTCACTACATTCAACAATTCATTAAAGAATATAAAATAAACAAATTTTTCCTCTTTTGTTTTGGTATCACATACATTTTTTCAACAATGTTGTCATTGTTACTCAATTTCCAAGGTCAGTCTTTTCTGACACTAGTTAGCCTGTGGAGGTAAGTGGTATTTAAAGTATAATTCTGTCCATCAGCTTTTCTGAGTGCCAGTATCTTGACATGAATTGCTGTGCATTTATCAGCTGGGATATGGATAGTCCCATTAAGTTATCACAGCATTAGACTGTTCAGGAAGCTTTCCCCATCAGTTAAAATTCTTGAATGAATTTATTTATTAAAAGCATTACATGTGATAATAATTCTTAGCTAAAGTACTTGTATATTGTGTGAACTAAACTATGTCTCAGGTTTTGTGGTCTTTATTAGTCATTATGCATCTATACCCGTTTCTCCATGCCTTTACTGCCTGTGCAATGTGTCAGGAAGCAAGATGTCAGATATGGTGCACTACTGCCAAATGCTCAAGTGATAGAGATTTACCAACAGAAATTCTGGCCTTGTGACCTCCTACATTGAACTATTGATTCAGAGCAAATAATTGGGTTTCAAGAACTTTTCAATTGGTTCTGCGCAATTTTTTAGAGGGCAGAGGCAGTGGCAGAGTAATGACATCTGGGGACAGTATAACTGTGGCTCCTTTCCTCTGACATGTATTTTCCTCACTGAAGCTGGTGAATGGTTACCATTACTGGGGCAAGTCATAGTGATTCAGCACTTTATTTAATGCATTAGGTGACTGCTGCAGTCGAAGTTTTGCGATCTTGATGGATAACCCTTTTTGTTCACATTTAAGTTTTGATTAAATTTTTCATCAAAGATTCAATTTTTGTTTAACCAGTTCACCTTTTGCCCCAGTGATTTCCCCTGGCTAGCTCTACTCTTGACAGATCGGGTAGACTTGTTTTATTGCTTCTATTGAGGAATATGTTTGGACTTACGGCGGAAGTCTTGGCTAAAAATCAGCACTGAAGTAATTGGGTTGTGATGAGTTGCAGCCTGGTGCTTCTCCACACTGAGGTAAGATATTGGGCTTATGTGTTAGATCTTTCCCAACTCTAAACACTGGACAGCTGTCTGCTGAGAATATAACCTTAATAACATAAAATGTTAGTGAAAACATATGAAAACACTGTTCCTGTCCTATGGCTTATATTCAGCTAAGTATTTATCCATTGTTTTTCAGTCAATCATTGAGAGTTTTCAGTAAGATAAAAACACTGCTACTAGGAATGTATGTCTAGCATAATATTCACTAAAAGGCAGGACAAACTGTTATCTTGTTGTACTAATTTATGTAATTTATAGTTTGTAAAAAATCAAAGGAATATTAATAACAAAAAACAAAATCTAAAAATTGTACCACTATATGATTCTAAATCAAATTAAAAACTCTGTTTCTTAAAATGTAAAAAAGCTATTGTCCCAGAAACATGAAATAGATTTGCAGTCAATACTTTACATTAATGACCAGGCTGCCTTTTCACTTCAACAGAAGTACACATATGCCTCCTACAAGGCTTGTGACTGGGTGTCCTTAAGCAAAATTTTCATTTCTGATTCATAACACAACTAATCAGTGTGATTTTTAAAGTCATGTGGGCCAAAACACTTAAACATTTTTTCAGAATAGGGTGGTAAAATGGATGCAGTCTATCAATAAGATAAAAATAAACTGATTCCTAGTTAAAGGGTATGGTATTTACAGAACACCTGGCTTCCTTTCAGACCTCAGGTCATTGTTGAACTCCCTTCACTGTCAGTGATCCACCACCTCTCTTTCCCTCACATAAATTACTGGTTTTTCATCTAAAAAAATCACTGTAGAAAATGTCTTCACTCTCAACCTTCAGTATCCAAAACCAGTGTGCTGTTATTAAAGACTTACACTAACCTCACCTCCCACAGTTAATGATTAAACAATACATTTTTATTTTTTGGTACTGGTAGTGGGGAAGGTCGTCACAGATTTCATAAGCTAATTAAAGCTCCTAAGTACATCTTTCACACAGCTTCCTTTCAAAAGTGATCTAAACATTGTTCCTTGCTGCTAAACCTGTGGGATTTTTCTACTGGAATGGCAGATGAGGTATGTTATCAATCACACAAGGCTCTATTAATTTTATCACAACTCCAATGGCTGTTGACATTAAATGGCACAAATTTGGCCATTGTGGTCCCTGAGGTAGTGCATCTTCACATCCTTTCAAATGCTAATTATATTTTTGACCTTAAAAAAAGGACTGTTTTCATCCCCAGCAAGCTCCCTTTCCCTCCTTCCTGATAGCAGAAGCATTTTCACAGGGCCATTTCTCTGCCTACACTGTTTGGCTAGTGGGATTTTTCTCTTTTTTTTCTTTTCTTTTTTTTTTTTAAATTTTTTTTTTTGTTTAATATAAAACAAAAGCATCTTTATAAGATTTCAATAGCTATATACGGGAAGGGTTGCTACACAGTAGTGCTGACATTAGCTTTCATTGAGATGAAGAGAAGAGATCGCTTGATGATGAAGACATTTCAAGGACACCACTGGTATGGAAAAGCTTTCTCTCTGGGTCAGTCAGTGTTTCAGATTGCTTAATTACTGCAAATTCACGCAGGTAACTGTGATGAACACATGGAAAGCCATTAGGAGGTCTTATCTATTGTTTAACTTTGGAGAGAAAAAAAGATAATTGTTGAAACGGGAAAAGAGTTCTGCTCAAGCTTTTCATAGGATATCACTACCTGTCTGTCACTGGGAACAGTCTAAACCAGTTTTTGTCATCTCCATATTAATATTAGGCACATCATTATTTTTAAAAAAATGGCTGTGCCAAGGTCATCTGAATTAAAATAGCAGTTTAGTGTCTTTTTGCATAAAATAAAATACTTTATACTTTATTTATTTGGATTTACTTGTAGTTCCCCTTACAATACCTTTTTTTAAATGTTAGCCCCTACTCTGTCTTTGCATTTAACTAGAAATTAAAGCACTTTTATCCAGAAAAAAAAGCGACCCCACACAAGCAGAATGCAGTACATTCTTTACTATTTAAGATGACAGGTGTTTATTGCACCCAAACATAGCTTCATGTTCTCAAAAAAAAAAGTGTGAATATATGGGATTTTTTGTGCCAAATTTTCCCTCAGCCTTTAAACTGAAATTCAATTGAAGTCAGGGATCTAAGGGCAGAATTCAGCCCTTTCATATAAGGGCAGTGGGTGATGAGTGTAAGAGAAGAAAAAAAGAAACCTAATAAATATGAGCATGATGAAGATCAGAAGGTATTGATTCACAGACTGTCTTTATTATAAAATTAGTATCAGAATCCAGAGTGGCCATTCCCCCTCAGTTTCCCTTACAGAGGCACCTCTAGTTAGACAAAAGGATCTTACTTTCACTGATTATGGGCTTGTAAGGACTCTGGAGGCATAAAGTGAGAAGGACAAATCCACTCTCTTTTCTGAAAAGTCATGAAACTACACAGAGAAAATAATGGCTTGTGTTCAGATGTTTCTAAAAGATGTTCCATTTCTATAGGATCTTTTCTAGCCTGTGCTATGGAGATGATTGGGTCAGATGATCATGATCCTGCCTTTAGAGCACAAGTAAATGGATTAATAAATGCAGGTCCAGAAACTGTTTGTCAAGTAGCAGGAAAGCAATAATGTGTTCCTGCAGAAAGGCAACTGTAGCAATCATAATGAAAGTTAAATCCTGATTTTGCAGGGGTTAGGACATAGTGCATCCATGTAGAACTCTCTCATGTTGAAAAGTCTACTCTTATTAAAAGCTGCTGCAGCAAGTATTTGTGGCTACAGTATTACTTCTTTCACAGTGATGCACTGTGAGTTTGCATAACTATGATATTTGAGAAGAACATACCATATATATATATACATGTATAAAACAATGAATTCCACAATTAAAAAAAAAAAAAAAATCAATCACCAAATCCAAACCCATATATTTGTGTCCAGGCTTTACTTTAAGTATTTGTTAGAAAACTTTAAAATAGACACAAAACTTTAAGGGTTTCATTTTGGAGTATATACCAACACTTGAGATAGAGTTTGCACCAGTAATTTCCAAGACTTCAAAAGATAGCAGAGACAAATTCATACAGTGGGTAAAGCACTAGGATGGTGTTTAAAGAGACTTGACTTTCAGTCCCTTGTTAGCTTACTCTACCCAGAGGCATTTCAACCAATTCTTTACTTGCCTTAGGTTTCCTCATCCATATAATATGGTAATGATACTTGACTTATCTCCTAAAGCAATCAGAGTTCTTGGAAGGTGAAGAAACTTGTATGGACAGTACATATTATTCTAGATATGCACTCATATGACCCATGACATCTTTGGCCCTTAAACTTCCATTTATAAGGATCCTTTTCCGAAATGTGCAACCATTATTTTGCTACTCTGATTACTGTAATGTGATGAGGAAAAAACCCTGTTCCTTACAGTAAAGAGAGTCCAATATGAAATAACAGTGAAACAAAATTCAGCTATAATTGCATGGCAAGAGTCAAAAGGCATTTTTTTCCCCTAGGAAATAGTTTTGTGTCTCTCTTAAGCATGTATAATAACAGCAGCCTAAGAAGATTCTTACTGTATCCTATTTATGGAGAATTATATCATCAGCAGCAGCCAGTCAGCAAGGCTGATAGGGCACAGTAAGCTTACGTCTTTCAAACTGACCACACTTGTCTATATTTTGGCACTTTTTAAAGCTTGTTTTTTCAGGTTGTGTACTCTAGCATTTTCCTTGGAATGAAAATATTTATTCAATGTATTCTGCAGATGCCTTGAATTCTTTATGATCCCTTTTAAAGGTATAATTTTGCCTGTGAAACACTGAATAATCTTGTTCTACTTATTCTTTCCCAAGAATTCCAGTACCGATTAGTCCATACCAAGAACTAACTGCTCGCCAAATTTCATTAATTTGATCTCAAACAAACAGCTGAATTATACAAAGGAAAACAGCTATTCAAAACAGATAAACTTCTATTATTCCTATACTCATATAATTTTAAAAAAAAAAAAAAGGGAAAACAACAAAACCAATTTATTTTTCTTTAAATTGTCAACTTCTAGCCCCAAGCATATTTTTTTATTACTAGTGCACAATCCTATAAAAATAGAGCTTTATAAATGAAAACATTGACAGACCCTTAGCGATAGTGGCACTACAGGGAATAGCTATAAACAACATTTTTATTCCTCAAGCATACCTTACCCTTGAAAGTTTACACTAATTACCTGTAGTTTTGTTAATGTTTTAAGCTGCCCTTCATCTCTCCCATCCAGACATACCACTCAGCTTCCTCAACAGATATATTCAACAGCTTCTGTTCACACCTGACATCAATTTCCTTTGATGTTCACAGTCTAAATGAGAATGCTACAGCAAGCTGTATTTGTGAAGTATACAGGATGCCTTTAAAATGATGGCAGGTATTTTTCTCATTAAAGCAGCCATAACAGATAGTTAGATATGATGCTGTCCCTCACCTTCCTGCTAATTAATGACTATGATTGCAACCCAAATAAGATCAGGCAATTAAATGTGATAACATTTCAGAAGTGAAGAAAACGTACAACAATCTTGGAATAGCTTCCTGTAGATAAATAAAGTTGATCTTAGCAAAATTAACATATAAATGTACCATTCTATCAAAAAATTACACAAACTAAAGAATGTGGTAACTTTACTTTTAATTGAAACATGCACTACAGAGGAGATTGAAAGTGTAAGCAAGTCCCATATCTGTTTTGTCATTTCTATTAGCAGTAGAATAGTTTGGATTCTTCAAAGGAAGATTTGTGAAAGGACCTCTTTACCACTAAAATATAACCTGAAAAGATTTCTGCATCAGGATGGAGCACCTTTCTTGGTTCTGTGCTCTGCATGTGGGTGTGCTCTAGCAAACACCCGAGTGCTCCCTGTCCCAATGCGCGTAATGGCCGTGACTGGGCACTTGAACTTTATAAATGCACAGACATGTTTAGCAGAGACACCATTACTGCTTAAATTTGCCATCATCAAGTTTCAGAAATGATGCCTGTGATAGTGACAGGGGAAAGTTGTGAATCTTGGAACTACAGAATCCTGTCAGACTGAAGCACAGAACTCAGCATTAATCTGTATTTTCTCAGACTCCAAAGGATTTTGTACCAGGGCTAATGATTGATTTATTGATTTTGAAAGCTCAGGTGTTTAAGTTAGACTTACAATACAGTTATCAATTCTGTGTCTATGAGCCAGTTTTAGTATAAAAGGGGTTCTAGCAGGAAACTTATAGGAAAAAAAATGGTCTGTCCTTTTCCTCCTTCAGTGGTGACAGTACCTTTATGAGTGCCAAGTGCTGGGCAGAATGTGGGAGTTATCATGCATTCTTTTTAGATTATGTGGAGAGCCATGGATCAGATAACAAATGAAATATTAAGAAGAAGAAGAGTCCCGTTAGAAAGGAAAAGTTTTTGAGGACTGTGGTAAATACATTCTTCAAGAAACTCTGGGCAAGTGTTGAAACTGCCACATATCGATTTTGTCCTCCTCTGGCCTTTAGTCGTGTTTTGAGTATATGGAGTTCAACAACATCCATCATCTCCTCTATAAAAGGCTCTTGCTACTGGTAAGCTTGTTCTCCAGCAATAAACACCCATCTTCAGGAGAATCTTCTGACTGGCCCACACCGTATCTACAGCTCCTCCACCCTCACAGGGCGATCCTAAATGACAGCTGTGACAACTCAGCCAGGGGACAGACATGTATGTGCTCTGTCACTAAACTGTGACTCTGAGAGCAGCAAACTGTGATGGATGACTCCAAGTGAGAGATTAATATATTCAGCAAAATCCTTTGCTAGACATAGGGAATACTTATGGGGAGAGCTCGATACTGTAATGCCATAGGGAAAGACAATGTCCCAGGACATCCAGGCCAAGACCAATAAATATATGTGTCCATATCTTCAGATTTATGACTATAGACTAGGACAACTGCTGGCCAAAGCCTAGCAGAGGTATTCAAGTGAGGAAATAATTTTCTCCTTTCTGATATGTGGACTTCCTTAAGGTGCAAGGTAAATAGGTAAATGAAATTCTTCTGACTGGGATTATATGAGGACGGTCAGAATTTTGGAGCTAAGAAGAAATATCTAGAGCTGTGTCAAAACTTCCCAGATATGGAAAGGGATGAGCTCTAGAAGTAGTGTTCTTTGTTGTTATTGCAGCACTGAAGCCTTTGATCTACATCTTTGTTCCAGTTCCCGATTAAACCTGAAGGTCAGGATCAAGGGGTAAATGCAGGATTTTCATGAAATATTAATTTTATGCTAACTTCACATGCAGTAGTTTAACATTCTGTGTATGGTTTGGCTTAAGCAGTGGCTGGGGACATGTTTATATGCAATTAAATGAAAAAGCAGTTTTCCTACCCTCTCTGACCTCTAATGTGAAGAAAAATGTAACTGTGTGGCATGTTTTTTTTTCGTTTACACATTCATTACCAAAGGTAGGAATGTTTTTGTGAACTACCCATATATTACTCATATATTACTTTGTCACATTCTTCAAGTTGTTGGGTTTTTTTTTTTACAAAGGAAAAATTTATTAAAAATACGCTAGCATTCAGTTCAGTTTTAGTTAACTACTTTCTCCCTCCCCCTTTGCACCAACAATGATGAAAAAGTTTCTCCCTCCATCCTTTGCTCCAACAATGATGAAAAAGTAAGCATTCAAAAGATGGGATCAAATTACAAGAGCATGGACTTTGTGAGCACTTTTAGGATGTAAGGCATAAGTGACATCATAAGTCAAAGCTGTGTTGCCATAGACCCTATAGCTATTACCAGTGATGAAAGAATTTGCAAGGCAATACAGAGATGTCCAGAGTCTGTGGGAACTGTTTAAATCTTTGAAATCAAAAGGTCATCCTAAATCTAAAAGGCTAAGCTCAAAAATAATGTTATCAAAATAAGAGGTAGAAGATCCTTAAGATGGCACACAGGGGCTATAATACAATTAACATTTTTACTCTGAAATGAGCATCACTATAAAAGCATATTCAAGATTGAAAACTAGTAGATTTTTTATTTTTCTTGCTCCTTTCCGGTCAATACAGACCTATGCCTTTCCATTTAGTTGATGCAGCTAAAATTGTCATCCAGTCCCTCTTCCTTACATTATGTTCTGCTGGAAGCATTGCAAACCTTTTTTCTAATCTGGAAATCTGATATCTCTGTTCCAGACATAGAAGATGAGGGTTCTGGATATCAGGTTTGACCCTAATATCACCCCTTCCAATAATGAACATTTGCCTATATCATCACTCAAAAACTATCTTCAATTTAAAGTCCTTCCAGTTTTATCTCCCTCACTTTACCTCTATTTTTTTAAACTTAGGACTTTTAGTGGAGAGTGTCAGACTTCTCCATACTTTCCAAAAGACATCAGCCATTACTATCCTTCAATACAGTATTAATTCAAACACTTTTATACTTTCCCCCAACACTTCTATACTTTCCCCATTCCATCCATAACCCACAGAAAAATCTCATGTTAGCAATACATATCCCCACAAAATTCATCTCCTTTCCAAATGAGATTTCCCAAACAAAGAGAAATGATCAGTATACCCCTAAACTGTGCATTCTTATGATGCTAATCAAAATACTTCCATTGCTAACCTGCATTCATTTTGTCCATTGGTCATGTTCACAAACTTGTCTCCAACAGCCTGTAAACTTCAAGGGTCCATAGCAAGAAGCAGAGCCGACCAAGGCTTAAGGTATCACTGTCTCATAACTTCTAATCCTCCAAATTGACTGTTGAGTAGGATTTACTTTAGATATTATTACAGAACTTGTTAAAAATCTTTGTGATCCTCTGAGGTAAAACTTACCAAAGTTTAGAACAAAACCAGCACCGTAAAGACAGGCTTCTGGATATAACAGTTACAGTTGAACAGTGAGAAAGGAAAAAAAAACCATATTCACTAAGTACAACAGTACCAGCTCCAATACATCCTAGAAGCTTAAGCTAAAGCATTTTAAGATTTAACAGAGCAATAGAAATTTTCTTGCTTCTGACATAAAGGTGGTATCAACTGAAAACCAAAAAACTCTGTTAAAAGTTGAAAAGAAAATTCTACAGCAATGGTCACAAACTGATATGCATGTTTGGAATATTTTAGTATTTTTAAATGAATAGTATTCATGTAGGTGTACAGTATTGATACAACTTTGAGTATAATTTAATTCTGATCTTACTCAATTGAAAGAGCAACTTGGAGCAATGATGAAATCAGTGAAAATAAACTTGCATAAAATTTACATTAGGTGACAATCAAATCCAAGGAGACTGACCACTAGAATTTAAAGAAAGAGGTACATCAAGTATTTACAGTTTTGTTGCTGAATGGAGTCACTTAACTTCTGAGACTTCTTGAGGTTTCCAGAATAAATTTAAGTAACTGAGAATAAAATATTTTAATATTACAATTTCTCAGCCTCAAGGCAAGTTGTTTCTTTTCATATTGAACACTTGATTAGTTGTTTTTAGACAAGGTTTTCTCTTCAGCCTGGATTTGCCAGCTAAGTAGCAAATTAACCATAGGCATGACCCTAATGAATTCACCATATTTACGCACACTGTTTAGTTCTAGAATGTTTAGTTCTGTATTTCCCGAGGAAATACAGCTGAATTCACATTAAGCTCCTGTCTGTCAATTTCATATTGATTATCTAAGCTTTCTCACCTTATTTTTGCCAAACACAGGTAATCTTGCTGATGGTTTTATAACTGTATTTTTTTTTTCCTACTCAGAAAAGGAAAGCTGCTGGTAACTACCCAGTTTTGGACCCCCATAATATTTTTGTTATATCTCTTTTAAGTACTGTTAATGCTATTTCATAGGGAGATCAGAGCTGAGCTAGCTGAAACTGAGACTTAAATTTTTTATGCTGCTAAGTATGGAAATGAGGGTGTTTTACCAAAGAATTACTTTAAAATCATGTTGTCTCAACCAACACAGGCCCAGGGACAAGACTATTGAGCAACTAATGTGCTCTGGGGAATACTCTGGTTTTCTCTAGGTAGGTCTCAGGTTTAACTGTTTAATTGCCTGTGACTGCTGCATATAATTTAAGAGGATTTTGCAGCCAGCCTGATTTCCCAAAGCCATTACTTTAAAGGAGTTACAAACTGGCATTTGAACATGACTGAGTTATAGCCATGCCAGCCAAATCAAAAACACAGCAAGAATAGTCTCTTGTAGTATGTCAGTTTTCCACTGAAGAGATTTATCTGCTCTACTAAGGAGTCAGACAACCATGAAAAACAGCAAACTCGAGAAAGTTAATAAAACTTTTTTAAAATCTCAGAAGGGGTTTCAGTCAACATCAATGTTAAAGAAGGTTTAGGTTACAGCTTGTTTTATTCATCTTGACCTCACCCATAAAAGCCTTGGTGATGGCCCAAACTAAGATGTATTTATATGTCTTCTGGGGCTGAAAGCATATGCACAGGGAATTATTAGAGCTTTTCTGAAACACAGGGCTAGTGTAAGCACACTAAACCCATCCCAGGAAAGAACTTATAGCTGGATCTGATGGTCTTCTTGTCCCATGAAAAGTTTGTATAATTTGGAGAGAGATCTTCTAAATTCTCTGACATAATCAAGCACCAAAACACCCACTTTGAAAGACTGTACTTTTTCATTTCAATTGGGTCAAGAGTGTTTGGTTGAAAATTTTCCTCCAAGAGTTTTGATTAACACTGCAGTAAACTGATATTTATGCAGAGCTCTTTGTTATTGTACTGTCATTATCAGGCTAAACAAAATCAAACATCTAATGCCTGCCTTAGATATAGCCAATGCATGTTCATATTCAGAAATATTCTCTTCAGTATCTTTTCTTCTTTAGAGAGTCTTGAAATCCAGTTCCCCAAATAAACTCATCTGGACACAGTACCTTTTCTTTCCTGAGTTAAAAAGAATCCCTTCTGCTTCTATGACAAACACAGATAAGAATACTACAATAAAGAATGTACAAGGGGTCTTCTGTACTACTATGTTTTTTGTAGTTTAGGGCAGTACAGCTCGTATAGATGCAGAGACCTTGCCATGAGATATCTCAAGGAATGCACCTTGTGGTTCCTCCTCTCCTGTGTTTGTCCATTCACCTGTTGTATTGTCAACAAGATGTTTTGCCCATCACATATCTCTTGTCCATATCCCGTCATATGACCAGGTCATGCTCTCCCCTGGTCACAAAGAAAGGGTCCTTTGCAAGTCATCAAATATGTCCTTTCTACATGAGCTGCAACAACATTCAAAAAGCCTTAGGGTGTTGTTCTGCTACGTGATGTCTCCACATCTCCTTTCTGATGATGAGGCCCACGGGAGAGAAGGCAGCATGAAAGGGAACTGCCAAATAATTCAGGTGACCACAAGTGCATCGCATGAATCGAACCAGGGACTCAGTTGGGCCCCGGCCTTCTCAGGCATGAGATGTGGGAATAATCTCTTTCCTGACAGTGTATTGTTTAAGAATGAAAATTTTTATCTTATCTTCCTAAAACATTTTTTATTTTTTGCTGCTGTTTACAGTATTTTGCCTTAATCAGCTCTGGACCTTGAGCATGACAGGATGTTAGTCCCATTCCTAGGCTTTTCTAATATTTCACTGAGTCTTCAATGTAAGCTATACTTTGAAAACAATCTCTTGTGCTTATGAAATGGCTCTGTCAGCAGACATCAAAGTAATACAAAGATGAATATTTTATCATTATTTTTCTTTTAGAAAGGAGGAGACTAAGGCATGACAAGAGGCAGAAATATGGCTATGGTCAACCATCAGGGTATCAGAAAATCTAGAAAGAGAGCCTGGGTCACCAGTCTGGTTCTTTTGCCCTAGACATGGATACTTTTTAAAAAGTTATAACATTCACAAAATCTCCTTTATGGTTATTTATTGTCTTGAATGACATAGCTATCTCCTTTTTAAAAAACCTGTTAAAGACCACTGTCAGCAGAAATGCTATCTTACCCTTATGTAGTGCCACAAAGAGTTTCAGAAAATAGAGATGAGGCTGAGAGTTGATTATCTGATTAATTTTGCCAAGCACATATCGAGCATAAAAAAGTATTCTATGCCTCAAGCAGTGTAGTACAAATGTCCCAATTAGATGCATGACTGATTTTGATTTGGCTCATTATTTATGCAGAACATTGGCTACTGGCTTATTGTCTTACTAAGTTCTGCAATATGATCCTTAATAGTGATTGTGTCTAATACTAAGAACACAAATTCATTTTTCTAAAGGCTGCATATATCATTATTAGTAGTACTATTATTGTTAACATTATTATTATTAAAATAAAAATAATCTGTATTATAATAATCTGTTATCTCTTTCTCCCCTGATAGTGACAGAGATCTGAGATAGAACAGAAATAATTCCAAAATCTTGAAAATAATTGCATGTGAGTAGTAGCCTTTCTTTCATGAAAATTTATCTGCCCAGGAGTTACACCTGGAAGACTATACCTAAAATGTCCTTTATAGTCAGTGATGGGAAAGATGCACTTCTGAAAAGTAACTCATTTATCAGGAAATAGAGTTTAAGACACATCAGAAAATTTATTTATTGGAAACACTGACTTCGTTCTGCTGATGATAGTTGCCCAGACTGGGATGCTCAAATTTTGACTGCCTTCATTCAAACATTTGAAATCTGTCCCAAGAGACTCCATGAAGCTTTGAGCACTTATCTTTGAAGAAAACCTTTCAAAGTCAACTTTTAGACTGCTTTCATGAAGTAGTAGACAAAGGTTGTCTCTAGAAGAAAATGCTTTCAAAATCTTTTAAGTGGAGCAACATATCTACTGAAAACTGTGTTTTCTCTTTTCTCCCTGATTTACTCTGCAGTTTTTCTTTGGATAATCAGTTTATCTCGGTAACATTTTCTGCTGCTATATGGTCATGTCCAGTGCAAGCCTTTGAAACCTCCTCAGGATAATGCACAAACACATTTTTGCCGATTCCCGCTTGTCAGTTTCAGAAATGTAGGGCACCAAATATCCATCACTAATAAAGAGCCATAAGACTTGCAAGAAGATAGAAGTCTGAGGCTTCTTCAGTGAAAGCAAGGGAATTTTTTAAAGAAATTAGATGGGTAATTAACTCCCTGTCTCATTAAGAACACATATGGTTAGCCACCTGAGATGCTGGAATTTTAAAAGCTAGTGCTAGAGCAGAAGAAAACCTCAGGATAAAGTCCAATATAGTTAATGGGACTGTGGAACAACCAGATGGAGTTCACAACTCTTTTCAATCACATTTTTCTAATACACTAATAAATGAACTCTCTATTGAGAGTATATTTGAAACACCATAGTTTAAGATAGCATGGAAGAACACTCTAGGAAGGCAATTTTTCAGTGTTTGTATTAAGACCACAGATTGAACTTCAGCCAGCACAGCTCCAATTTTGCACACAAACCTTTTAGAAGCTACTCTTCTCGACCTAGGCAGCAAGTATTGTTCAGCAAATGGATCTGATGCGTAGTCTAGAATAATGAACACATTTAAGAAAATTATGAACTGTGGAGAAGCAGTTCATGAGTGTAGAAACATGATCAATCACAATGGATTTTTTTCTCTCATTTAGGTAAGAGTCATTTCAATAATAAGGAACGCTAATAAAAAGGAAGAAACATTTCTACATTAAGAGGCCCAGACAACATTTATCTGCCATTAGCTTCAGTAAGTATTGTGTTCACTTGGGTCTTATTAGAATTCAGACACACAGTTCTGAAAAAATACTTTCAAACATTAAGAAGTCATCAAAATTAAGGAAATTCATAATAAATGTGCTATACATGTATAGCAACATAAGCAGCAGAGCTTGTAAATGCTAGTCTCCACATCTCAAGCTTTGGACTCTCATGCTTTTATTATGTGAAAATTTCACTAGATTTTCCCTAGTGTGGAGATTCCTGGTAGCACATGCTGGCATGATCTCTCTGGTACCTAATTAAGATTTATCTTGAGATTCAGAATCTTTCCCAGTGGGATGTTAAAAAAGGGGAATTCACTTCTACCCAGCTGTTAAATTTGGTTACAATTGGCCAGCAGGTACAAAAAGTAGTGAGATAGATGCATCCATGCACAGGGAGGTTTAAGTAATACTATGTAATTCTTGCTTCTTTATGAGCCAGGGTTAAAGGTGGTTATCTGATCCTAAGAATTAATTTATTTTAAAAATTGAACTAGTGCCCATCCTTAGAAATAAATGCAAAAAAAGCCTCCAAACTTTTAGATCTCTGGAGCTACAACAAAATTATCTTCATACTTTGTGTGGAGAATCTGGTGCTCACAAAAGAATGTTAAAAAACCCCTTAACTTTAATTTGCAGTCCATCAGTCATCTCATATTAAGGAAAGACTTTTAATACATTTTATTCTGCACCTTTCCATTACACATCACCATCCATAATGTAAAAATAGCTTTTTAGAATCGAACTATGATGAATATTGCTCTTCTCGGGAATAATTCTAAAGCACCAGGTGCTCATGTTTTGTTAAAAAAACTGATAATAGCTCCAGATTCCATATTGTACATGGGTTTTTAACTTACTGAGGGTATCTTCAACCTTTATTCATATAAAATAGTGAAAGGTGTGACAAACAGCTACTCTCCAGAAAATCAAAAATATCAAGGACTGTTCTACCATCTCATCAAAGCTTCCTTCTGGAACACTTCTGCCTACTCCTGCGCAGACTGTCCAAAGTGAAAGGATCTATATCTTGTTCATTCTTGCCTCCATAGAAGCTACTAACAAGAATATGGAAAAAAATCTCTGTGAAGCAGTTTTGTTTAATACATGTTTCTTCCTGTGAGTAGTAATTTTTATGTCATTATTAAATAAGAATTGTCTCTTTCATAGCATTAGATGTGAAATTATTAAGTAAACTACTTGAAAACCCTCCTTAGGGAAAAGAATATTTAATCAGTAAACTCAAGTCCAGTAAAATTCCATGGGACTTCTGGTGCTCTTCGCTTTCATTACCTGGGCTGTACATACCAGAGAAGTACATTTACCCCAGTTTTTTCAATGACTATTAACTGTAGTGTGACATTTCTTTTTGTCTCCTCACACAGATTAACAATGTACAATGGGATGAATATAAAGAAGGTTGAAAATAAAGACTTCTTTAAAGAATTCTTCCTGCTACAATCAGAGCTTTCAAAAGTAGCCCAGCCTCCCAGTTTTGTCAGTTTTCTTCCTCTAATTTCTTTGCAATTCACCAGGAAACATCCAAGAGACTTCTTAGAGAAATAGATGCTCCAACTACCTCTACAGTTTTTCAGTGTTAGATCTCTCTTCTTAGAAGGAAAACATTAATAGTGAATAGGAGAATTAATCAGACAACACAGCAACTGAATAGAGCAATCATTGCATAAACTATATTACTGAGCCCTCCTTTGTTGGTTTGGGTTTCTTTTCCCTATTTGAAATTTATCTCCTGATGAGGTCAAAAACAGAGCTGAGGAATAAGATCCTACATTAGTGATAATATCCTTTAATTGATGTATCTCAGATTTTTGCCAGTCTTATTTTTATTAAAGATTTTAAAAAAGCATGTGTTCTTCAGTCAAGATGTACAGAACAGAAGTTTAGTCTGATCACTGGTTATGTGAACTGCTGTGGGATGACAATTTCTCAGGCAATAGTACTGGTTGTAAATGGTCACATAAACCAAAAATTGAAGCATTCAGTTTATTACATATTATATGGGATGAACTGAGTGATATAGTGGATGATGGTGAACTGTGAGACAATTTATTTATCCTTTTTCATTAAAATTTGATACGCAGTCATAACTCACAGAGAGCAGAATGAAGTTTCCTAGCTCACAATAGACCATCCTCCATATCTCATATTTTAAAATAAAGCAGTAGTTACTGCAAACAAAACATTTCATTTAAGAATAACATTTAGGTCAAAAAGATAAGTACAGTCATTAATCAATACTTATTATGATTTTGATACCCATATTGGTCATCTTACTCTAAATGCAGCACTTTAACACACTAAATGACATTTAACACCTATTTATGCTGTTCTATAATTTACCATAGATAAAAATAAACATCCATCTCAGTTTTCCTTACAGAATCTGTCTGGAATACCTATCAATAGTATTTTATTTATCTATTTTAGATGTATGTAAGAAACTCCTCACCATGACATTGGATGATCTCTCTAGTAGTAATTGTAAAAATAGCAGCTCTAAAAAATATCGTGATTCCTCTTGCCTGACTCTCCAGTAGAAAAGCTAACAGCTCTGATATTTTTATCCCTAAATAGTATAATCTCAAAAGGGAAAAAGAAAACTTGACTGACCCGCAAAGACAGATACAAATGAATGAATAAAGGAAGGAAAAAACATTATCATCCAGAAATGCCATCACAGTATTAAGCAGGAATTTTTATGCAATCTCTGTCCCAACTAACTACTCCTGGATGGACTCAAATATTTCTCTCTTACTTTTTTTGATAATGATTTTCTGTGAAAGAAGAAGTAAAAAGATATTTGCAGCCCAACTCTACAGTCATTAGCCATGACACCTCGCAGAATTATAGCCATTCCTACAATAGGAATAAGCAGTCGGTTTTACAGCACATATTTTTTTATAGAGAAAAGAAAAAAAAAAAGTGAAAAGTACTTACATAATAGGACATATGGCCTTCCGTGACCCTTCTCACCCCAAGCAAACAATCTTAACAGGAATTTTTTCACTGGTACACTAATGGTGCACCACTTATCACCTCTGCTGGAGACAGAATACTGAGCTAGGTAAGACCTTTGGCATGACCCAGTACAGTTATTCTTCTGAGCAAGTTACAATGGAAAAATTCAGAACCCAAAACAGTACAAAAAAAAGGTGAAAAAAAGGGAAGAAACCAGCTGAAGTGCACAAAGTCAAATATTTATACAAGCTTGGAGATTTACTATCAAGTTGGTACACTTATAAGCAATATGGTAGTCAATGAATGTTTATTAGAGGAAGGAAGAATCATTAAAAAACTCAAATCAAATAAAAATAAAAATTAAAAAAATCACAGGTCATTCTGAAAGAATTTTCTCCCCAGATTTTATTTTGAAAGAAATTATGTACCTGCTTTCTTTTTGGAGGGTCTAATTAATATCACTTACTTTTTTCTGTGCAGCAAAAAAGTACAGCTTTCTACCAGAATATGCCTTTTTTTTATGCCTGAATAACACAGAATATACCTTTTTTTTATGTCTGAATAATTTTTCATTAGGAAATAATTCTGATAGAAAAATCCCAAAATGGTTTCAATAAGCCTTTAAATGTGATGTGGATGCACCCAGATGCACACACACACAGAGACACATATCCTCAAACAGAGCAGAAACCCTTCTCAGGTTTCTGTTTCTTTTAGTCATTAAGGCCACATCCGAAAATATTCTCCAAGTGTAACAGCAAAAATCTATTAGGAGCAAGCTCATTTTTAAATAGCTACCTTAAAGATTATTAAAATGAAAAGGAACCAGTTAAGTTACCATTTTGATGACATCCTTAGGAGATGGTCATCAAGAATAAGCCATTTTCTACCTCCTTTTATTCCACTTCTATCTGCTTTTTCTATGAAATATTTCTCCTTGTACAGGGAGACCCACACAAAGCTTACTCACTTTGTAAGCCTTACATAAACCTATTTTCAGGCTTAGTAATGAACAGGCTTTTCAGAAGCTTAGTGAACAGGAGTGAAATTCAGCTTTTCCAAAAGTAAGATACTGCCTGTAGAACAGAAATACTCATTTGCAGAACAGCCTACAATCTTTCTGGAAATAATATACAGTTACACTCTGCAAACGAGATGTATTATCATTATGTTGATGAGAAGATCAAATATTTCTTTGTCTTCCATAGTCAAAATATTGTTAATGGATGATTTTCTGCCTGGAAGGACATTTTATTGAAATTATGGCTGAGCCCAACACTTGTCAACTGAATAAGATAAAAACAAATGAAAAAATAAACCTGTATGAGACTACTTCATGGGGAAAAAAAATAGAATCAGAAATTGGGATGTTCATTCTTACTGTGTATTATATCTCTTTTGTCTTTCTTTTTAAAGCTTGTCTTGTTGGATCATATGCTCTTCAGAGTAGTGACTTTTTATAGTGATTTCAGTGAGTATTGGCAACAATGGTGTATATTCCTAGTTGTTCTTAGGCATTGTTACAGTATCAATGAATAAAAACATCGAGGATGTCTCCACCAAAAAGCTTAACCACACAGGCTGCAATCTTCAGGGCTGCTATCGCATTTCAGTGAGAGTTTGGCAATTTTAGACTCCTGTCCTTTCAGACTTCAATTTTATTTGTTTGTTTGATATGTTGTGGTTCTATATTTATTTTTCAGCTTTTCTGTCCAGTTATACTAGTTATTTTAAATAAAATTATCACTTAAAAGATTATTTTCTGTAATTTTAAATGTATGATACATCAATCATTCTGTCAGTTGAAAGACAGTGCAGTGCTATGCTTAGCTGAAGTGGTAGTCTTGATGATGGTAACGAGCTATTAAATTTGCTTATGCAGTGATGGAAGGAAGAGCCTAAGAATTATAATGGAAAGCAACATCCTCACCATACCCACTTCTGGGTATTTCTGCCACTTAGATAAGAAATATGTAAAAGATAGCACAGACACACTAACATTTGCACACCTCTACTTTGAACAGTATAAACCACCTTCAGACTGATGCTACAGGTTCCTTCCCACTCCCAAGCATGCCTCCTAATTCTCTCCTAGTTCCACAGTCACACTGTGCCAGTCAGCCCCTCCCAGGTCATTGAGGAAAGCAGTAATGACTCCCGGGCTATTTTTCACTTTCAGTTGCTGTTATGGAGTGTTTGAAAATTTGATGAATATCAGACTGCATTTTAGCATAATACTCAGGAACTGAATAAAACATAGAGATACAGAAGACCGATTGATATGAATGACATATATCTGCTATCTGTTAGAAAGACTGCATACACAATAGATTTTTTGGTTGGAAAAAACAACAGGATGACTTTACTAGAGCCATTTGCCAGCTGCTCGGTGAATAGGTCAGTAGCATAAGAAAGATAACTTCCCTGTTAAAAGTGTTAGTTGCATTGCTCATTCATCGTGCACACTCATTGTGTTCTGCCTATCTGTAATAGTAGAGGCTGAGGAAACAGCTCAGTTATGATTTCCTCCAGCTTTCTAGGGAAATCATAATATTGTTTTGATGACATCATAGTCTCCTAAAGTTTCATAGAATGCATTATTACTTCAGTCCAGGATCAAGAGATGCAGGACAACATAATTTTGGAGGAAAATACAAATAGGTTACCATAGGATACACACTTGTTAACATCCGTTACATCGTTATATCCCACATATATCTTTTCTTGAATATACATGGCTCTAAAACATATTTTATCAAATGCTATATACAGAATCCTACAGAGCATTCCTACCGAGCATGCAAGTACAGAGAAATAACTGCATAAGCCAACTTTCCTGGTTGCTTGGAGAGATGGAAGGGAACAGCTAAACACCCTGCCTGTTCCCTCACAGGAAGAAGTCAAAACAGCTCCTATCAGAAATGTGCCTTCCAAAAAAAGCCACGTGCAGCACAAGTTGCGTATCACTGATTTAGTCAGTTCTTCCATCTGCAAAGAGCCCAAAATGCTTTATAAACTTTACAAGAAGAATTTCATCCACCACTGAAGTGCAGCCGCCTATGGAGAAAAACTTGGCAGCTGTTTAACAGAACACATAAATCCTACACAATAGTTTAGAGGAAGAATTTTTAAAGAATAGTGCAGATGGGAATGCAGGGAGGTAGAATATAATTACATAAACTGAGTGCATCTATAGGCAGGAAATGCAGGTTGGCCAAAAGAATCAAAATTAAAAATTTCTCATATCACAAAACATCTCAGGCATTTTGATATATGTCTCAGAGAAAATTACTTTGGAAATGTTTAAATAATACTATTTTTGTTTGTTCCCTTCTCCCCTGCTTTCTCCCTCTCCCCCGCCCCCACCAGGTCTATTTTAATCACTCTATCCGTCTGCACGTTAATTGAGAATGAAGTCACATCAATGCCCAGAGACAGCCACTAGCACCACTAGCCATGAGAAAAAATAAATTGTCAGTACACAGAAATATTATCCTATTAAATATAAAACATTTACAGCATTTTCAAAGTTGAAAGCCAGGTCTGTAACACTCATCCACATGTGTGAGTCTTGATTTTCTGTAGTACAAAATTCCCATTTTGCCTCTTCAGGACCATATTTTTAATGTTTTTTCACTAAGAAAACATTATTACACCCAAATTTATACTAATCTATTCAGTAAATTAATTTTGCAGAAGCTGCACGGGGAGAGAAAAAGGAAATGGAAGCAAAACTTTGTATTCTCTTATTCTGTGTTAGATCCTATAAGACCCCTTTAGGAACTGTGTATGTTAGAAAGCACCAGCACTGTCTCTGTGCTGCTAAGTTAAACATAGAATCAGAAAAGTTGAGGTTGGAAGGGATCTTTAAAAGTTACCTAGTCCAAATTCTCCTGCAATAAGAAGGGACATTTTCAACTAGATCAGGTTACTCAGAGCCCCTTCCAACCCGACCTTGAATGTTTCCAGGGTTTGGGGCATCTGTCACTGCTCTACACAACCTGTTCCAGTGTTTCATAGCCCTCATTGTAAAATTTTCTTTCTTATATCTAGTTTATATTCTTTTAGTTTAAAACCATTACCCCTTGTCCTATTGCTACAGGCCTGCTGAAAAGTTTGCCCCATCTTTCTTGTAAGCACCTTTAAGTACTAGAAAGCCACAGTAAGATCTCCCTGGAGCCTTCTCTTCTCCAGGCTGAACAACTCCAACGGTCTCAGCCTTTCCCTCATATGAACCTTCATCAGTTTTCCACAGCACCAAGGAGAGGGAATAAAATGTGTGTGTTTATTTTAAACATCTTTGCTGACTTAAGCCTTGCTGAATATTATTCAAATAGAGTACTGGGAAGTGGGGGGATTCCAAGTCACCCCTTCACCCTGGGGCCAAAAAGGACGAAGTCATTCATAGTGTCAGTTAAAATGGAAATGAACAAAAACTACTGTCAGTAAAATGTGTTTACTGGACTAAGTAAAACTAATCAAAATCCTAACAGCTAAGATCTGTACAAGGTAAAGATCTAAAGAGCAAGAAAAGGAAAGTTTCCACTTAAACCTGTTGTTTGCAGTGTCTTCTACCATGCTTGAGCATACTATTCAATTATTGTCTCTAGTACACCAAAGCAAACTGTCTGTACACAGTGATACTATTAAACACCAAAGTATTTGGAATAAAAATATTTTGATTTTACGTGGTTTTGAGGATTGCCTTTTGTTTATCTGGGATTTTAGATTAGGTGTCTTATTAATATAATGGATGGTAATTATATATATTCTCCTCAAACTGATCATAAATACCCAATAGCTAACATTTCCCTGCATGCTAATGATGATGTATGGCATCTTTTTTTTTGTGATAATTCATTTATATCATCAAGGTTAGTGACACACACTGATTCTGAAACTTTTAAGATAGCAATACAAATAGCCAAATTAGCTTTCTTAAAAATGCATCTCTTAAAAAAATCACAGTTTGGTATTTTCTGGTATCTTTTAATAAGCTCTTGAATTATACTACTAATAAAACAATACCGTGTCTCCTTGGTACATCAGCCAAAGCAAACCTATACTCTGCCAAAAAGACAGGTGCTAACAAGTGTTTTGGTTTCCTTTATTAGAGCAGCTACTGCTCAGTGATTACCTGACCTGAACTTTAAAGTTTTTATTGAAAATATAATGATGATACTGGCTAAGGAGATTTGGCTGGTCTGCTGTAAGAAAGCAGGGAGACTCCAATTTAAAAACAGTAGTGTAGAGAATAAGATTTCCACTCCTTCAACACTTATTGGTGTTAAACACTAAGCTGCTGTGCTTTCCTCACCCCTGAGCAGGTACATATGCTCAGACTCACAGGTAGCCAGGAGTCAGTGCACAGCCTCTTTCCAGAAGGGAGGCTTGGGCATGACCTGCATGCAGCTGAGCACCAGGAAAGCTGTGAGCAGCCTGTCATTCTGATTACACGGCCTGTTGAGAACAAGGGATTTAAAACAAATGGAGCCAACATAAGCTGGCAGTTTAAGGAGAAAAGCTTGGTTATTGCCAGAATTTATGGTACAAAAGGACAGTCTTTGCCAGTATTTTAAAAATTATCATTCCTTGCCAAAAACTACAGTTGCCCCACATCAGAGCTTCTGAACGCTATTTCTAGGAAAAGCACTTCTTTACAGACGGGACATTCTAAACACTGTATAATTACAGTGGATAACCAAACTGCTAAAGCCTTCTCTTTGTAGAAAATCCACTCTGACAAAGCCAACTGAGTGGCTGCTACCTACTCTTCTCCCCTCTGACTCACAAAGCCTGAATTCAAACCTGATGCCACTCACAACATTCTAGTCTTTTCTTAGCACTTGGAAGTTCTTTACTTGACATAGAAAGCAGAAAATTCTCTACAGTGTCACCCACTTATATACAAATCCATGATGGGACCCCACTCTCATGGTGTCAAATAAGCTTCAGGGGCTCCTTTTAAATTTCTCCTCTGAATTCCTCTATGATTTCCACTGGGAATATGCACTTCATCAGAGAAAACTCTGGGAAGAGACTCATAGTGTGCAATAATTGGGAAGAGTCTGACGAAACCTTTGACCAGTGCAGTGTGAAAAATAGCAATGCCAGCAAGGACTGCCTTACTTTTCTCATATACGACTTCTATTCTTCAGAACGATTCCTTGAAGATCACATTCAACTAAAGTTAAAATTATGAATGGGAGTAAATAATACTGTCTGTTTCAATGCATTAAACAACCCTGCTGTTTCCCTGATACAAACTGTTGTCAGAGTAGGAAATCCCTCTGTTATTTATCTGCCCATAGGCTTCAGGACAGGGGAGGGGTATGAGCAAACGGATCCTGACGTGGGATATGTCAGAGAAAATTTTATTTACCTTATATGAGCATGGTCACATCCACAAATCAGTCATGACTCTACAAATTAAGGTTGAAGTCTTGTTCACTTAAGCCAACATTGTTGGGAAAGGTTGGGAGGTTTTGGCTATGAGCTAGGACCATGGGCAATGCAGAACATTCAGGCTCCTCGCGCAGCCACCCCTGAAGAAAGCTGTTAGCTAACAGCTGAAAGAGGACAAGGACAAGCTTCCATCCCTCTCCTCGGCCAATGCTGCAGGCAATGCCAGTGCTGCCACCTGCCCGCACCTCTGTGCAGGCTCAGCTCCACCTCCACTGAACTCGGTCTGTGGGGGCAGCTGAGGAGACAGATGGGAAATGCCTCCCATGTCTCCCCACAGGAGCAGGGCTCCCCTTGGTGTTACAGTGGTGACAGCGATGGCACAGGTCAGCAGCCTTGTTTGGTGAGTTGCCAGCCAGGCTGTGAATAAACTTGAGACTGAAATCCCTTGCCCGTACAGACAGAACTTTTCTTGTCCAGAACTTGCAACAGAATTGTTCCCCAGCAGAACAAATCACCAGCTGGGGATAAAGAGGACAGCTGAGGAGATCTAGCTGAGGGGCATGAAGGTGAGGGTGGAGGGACCGTGAGTGGGGAAGACTGATAGCTGTCAGAACCCACCACTAAATACCTTCCCAATATTAACCACTGCCCCAACATCCCTTTGCTTTCCCAGTTGGTAGGAGGCACTGCTCAACCAGGCAGCCTTTGTTTTTGGTCTGGGGCCAAAATGCATCAGTCAGCCAATAAGTGAGCGTTATAAACACAATCTACTGGACTAACTCTAGGATATATATTTTCAAAGTTCATATTTATAGTTTGCAAACTCTGTCTTTCAGATAGCAAGTCCTAGTAGCACCAGAAGCTGTTGAATATTCCAATCAAACACAAAATTAGAACAGGATTCTGTGCCACAAATACAAAGTAAAGCCATCTGCCAAATTTCTAAAATACCTCACCTAGAGATCTGGTAATTCTCTTTTAACATGAGCATAACATACAACCCGAAAGAAGCAACCTCTCCTATATTTAGCAGATTTTATAGTAAATCCTAATCACTGAAAGCCTATTTTTATGCAATGTGTAGATTTAAAGATGACAACCATTTCAAAGTTTCCAAAGAAGGGACACATTTTTCTATTATTTATTAGTTCATTTTAGGTCACTGGAGGACTTCCAAAGACATCTTCCTTTTCTGTCTTATAAACCCTAAGAGTTAAGTAAGTATTCTCAAATAAGCACAATTTACAGTATGTCAGCTTAAAATAAAATCATAACACATTTCTAAATTGATAGAAATTGCATAGCACCAAATGAGAAATAGGGATTTTATCCTCTCATTTATACATGCTTGTCTCTCTGTCTATAAACATATGTTTGCACATACTGTGTATTGATAGATTAACATTACTTAACTCTGCATTTGCAACACTGTACTTAAAGTTGTGTCTGCATTTTTACTTCAGAGGTTTATATCTCAGCCATAAAATATTCTCTCTAAGCTGAATCTTGGCAAAGACTGACAAGCTACAAATTATTATTTTCTTTTTAGAAAAATTAGAAGGAAATGTCAAGACAATAATCCCTTCTTCTTCATAGTGTCAATAGGATGCATGGACTGATCCAGAAGTCAAGTTGGTAACTCAACTAGAGCCAAGAGGACAAATTTTCACTATTATGGACTTGGCTTGTTTTGCTGTGGTACTGAAATTCTGCACCCCCTTAGCCACTAGTGTGCTTTGCATTCTTTCTCTGTTTTCAGCAACTTAAGAGTTTCTCTGTTTTTAGCAACTTAAGAGAAAACATTAAACCATTTACCAGTCATCTGTAAACGTTCATGATTAACAAGAATTCTATTCCAAATTTTGGTGAAAAATGGCAGAACTGATTCAGAAAGTGGTAAGAACAGCCTGGGATTTCGTTGTAAGTGCCGGCTGATGACACAGAAGCAGTGAAGACTGAATGCTAACAGATCTGAAGGGATAACATCTGATGGGATAACAACCTCTCTGCAGCCAACAACTGGAATTGATTTTAGAGGAACTTTATATAAACTGTGGCAGAAGGAGAGATATGGGGCAATCTACAAAGCAATAGTTCTTCAGCATAGCCCGCCAGTAGGCCCATTTCTCCCCTTCTGTCCTGTATACATGTTATTTATAAAACCTGGCACTGTGGCAAAGTAATAGGATTCGTCCTTTAACAAATCTACCCAAATGCGACAGTCAATGAATTTTTATATAAGCATTTCTGCCACCACAGCTTAATTAGTTCAAATGAAGTAATATGGGATGTTGGATGAAAAGTTCATCATCATCATAAAGAGCAACAATGAAATTTATTCTGAAGAGTGAAAAAAACCCCTGTGAAGGATTAAGTAGGAATTTTGTGTCTCACGAACACCATGTGCCAAAATATGCCACCCTTAGATAGGGCTTCTGCAAGCAGCCTTTCTGCAATCTTCTGCAATCTTCAATCCAAGATAGCCAATAAATTTATATGTGTGTCCTATATATGGGATAAATTGTAGCTCTGGAAATGTCTAAGGTGTGGAAGACTTCTTTTCATAAGAAGCCAGTGAAAATTATTTGATTGTGCAAAAGGATTTGAGATAAATGTGTGATAGACCTCATCAGCCTTCACTGGCTGAAAAGGCACCAGTGCCTGTTTAGCACCATTTTAGGGCCCTCCATGTCACTAACTTAAGGCAAAAATGGTGGAGGCTTGTTTAGGCTTAGAGGATTGATGGCATGAGGATGGATACCTGTAGGCAGCAATATAGAAAGCTGCCCCACATGAACTGATTGAGCTGGAGACTCAATTTCCACAGGGCAAGATCTGCTGACAGTCTGCATTGACTGAACAAGACCAGAATACATGGAATTCTTATTAAGAAGTGAAGATCACTGTGTAGGCCACGGCGTCTCTTGGCTGCCGTGACACACCCCAAACCACCCTTCATAAATATTTGCTCTTTTCTGTTTTGCCTGCTCCCAGCTACTGGCAAAATATATGTTACAGTGGACTATAGGGAGCCTCAGTAAAATACTGCTCATAACTAAGTAGGAATAAGGCATGTTCTTCTATGTGAGCCCAAGTATTGGTAGAACAGAATTGCTTATTTAAGTAAATAACATTTCCTCAACTTCCATAAAACATTTCATTCATCTTCATTTAACATCAAACCCTCAAATAAATCTATGTATCCAATGTATTTTAATTAAGCAGAGGACAGGTGAAGAGTTTTTCTTTCAACATCTCCAGTTGCACTCTGCTGCTCTAGTCAATGAAAGTAAAACTGTAAAAACACGCCTTCATTATTAACACTAATTTTTACTTCATTTTCATTTTTGCTCTTAGAGATTGGATTGTCATGCTATGCATACGGGAAGGCAGGCACTGGGAAGGAAGCAAACTCCTTCATTCCAAGAGGTAGAACAGACATGTTTAATGGTATTTTGGGGTTTTTATACCTATCTAAGGATTTTTAACTTTACTGGTAAAAACAGTAGCCAACTTCTCAGGATATGGCTTCAGGATATATGAAGTCTCACAGACTTCTTTCTTCTTCTCTCCTCACTTCATGGTTACCATTGCAAACCCTTCTGTGCAAATGGTACCAGTTACTTCCACAGAAGAAAGATTCCAGAAAGGCACAATTTCAGAAGACAGCTGGCATTATATGTTCAGGCATTCCTGTGCTGTCCGTCAGCGCTCAGTGACAGTACTGCAGTTCCAGTGAAAGTGTTTTTTACTTCCAAGCTCTCTAAAAATGAACATTCCGGAACTGAAGTCTGATCTACGTGTGTAAAAGGTGAGGCTGGTGCAGAGACCTGTTAATTTTAGTTCAGTTTTGTATTCTAACCCCAAATGTTCATTCAATGGCATCAGTTTGCATGACCAGGGTCTTTGACAAACTGTGTAAAGAAATAAAAACAGCATCAATGAAATGCATTTCTGATGTGAAATATAGCCTGCTATTAAAAGTGGTCATCATGATTACATGATAGTTTTGAAATAAAGAGTGTTTTTCCAGTTGAAACTAAAAAACAAATTATAATCTTGGAGGTAGAATATCTACATCTGTATCTATATATCTATACCTATATCTGCCTGACACTTTTTCCTAAGTGATCATAAAATCTTTACATGTCATCGTATAACAGGACCTCTAACAGCAGAGTGGCCCCATGACACAATTCTGGCATGTTAGTTCACTGAAATAATGCCCAATAAAAAGTTAGATCATCAGTATTGTTTCCTGTATATAGCATTCAAGTTTCCCCTGGAGCTTTGATCCATGACCCGACCTAGTCTAATCCTACTCAGATTTGAGTTCAGAACATATGGAATAGGTGGCATGCAGTCCGATGCTCAAGAGATAGAAATGTTCTATCTATTATCAGCCGCGGAAAATAGACACGCTTCTTCCAGCTCTCTCGAGCAAAACTGCATTTTACTCTGCAGGACTACAAAACATTACATAAAATATTTTATGTTTCTCATACCTCATTGCTTAGAATTATTTTATGTCTTATTACCTTAAGACAGCTGATTATGATACAACTTCAGATAGTAACTCTCTCCAAATAAAAGGAAAAAAAAACAGTTTACCAAGAGAATGTAACACACCTAAATTTAGTATTCTTTCCTATGAAACTGTGTAATTTTTTTCCGTGAAAAGACAAAGAAATGGCTTCCTTCATCTCAGTCTGTCAACACATTAGTGCATAAGATGTACAGAGATCTCCAGTGCTTGTAAATTACAAATTAGACATGACTATGCTACCTTTTGATTCTGCTTTTGGTTTGGTTTTTTCTCTGTCCAGTTTTGGTTGGGTTTTTTTCATTCTGCACTGTAACTCAAAAAATCCAGATAAATTTTTTTAACAAAAATATATCTCAGATTTGTCATGTAGGTATTCTCACTAAACTTTACGTGTGTGTGTAGCCCAATGCTGGAAAGGTATCAGTTGTTCCAGAGTGATGCTGGTTGACTCAATAATTCATTCTCAGAAAATTCTCCATTATATCTTCTCACCAGAGTAGGCTCATCTGCAAGTGATTGACAACAACTCAGCATTCATTTGTTTTTTTTTGATTTATTTAAATACATTCATTATTGCTCACATACGACAATGATGTGTATTAAAAATAGATGATACATACCTAATCCTAGCAGTTCCATAAAATTGTAAATTATTATGTGGTAACTTTGCTGCAATGAATAGTCGCATAATAGGTTCATTGTGCCTTTCAGAAACACTACGGAAAGATAGTTCAAAGTCCACCTCATAAAAAAGGGTGTGCTTGAGTGTGGTAAAGACAGGGCTGAAGGAGGGTGAGAGTGCTATTTGTAATGGAACGGGGCTACCCAATCATCTCACTGCCACCCTGTTAGACCAACCTGTCAATCATTTGTTTAATAATCACCCATAGAAATCATCCCTAAACCTGGGTTATTTAGCCCTTTATGTCCATTTAAAGCACAGTTATGACCTTGTAGTTAGCTTCAGTTATGCAAAATATGTATACTACATTTTGCATACAAATAGCAAAGGCAGGAAGTTAATCATGCTATTTATAAAACAAAACAGCCCTAATGTTAAGTGAATGGCTTTTCTGCCATGGTTCAGCCAGGTAATGAAACACATGCCTGAATTTGAGCACATGAATCACTCTATTGATTCAAAAGCACTCTGCAGGTGCCTAGAGTTCAGTGTGCACTTGAGTTGTCTGATGGATCAAGGCCTCCCTCAGTTACAAGAATGCACAGAAAGATGTTTGTCAGGTGCATTTCAGGACCGTATGTGTAAGGACAACACGACTGAAAATGAAAAAATGAAAAATAAAATAATAATTTTTAAAAAAAGGGATAGGTCAGGAAAAATATGATACCAAGAGCGGTGTGGCATGTTGGCTCTGTCTTGCTGTGATGCGAGCCCTTTGGGAAGGGCTACAGTGCTGCCCTGGGACCTGGGTATCAGCAGTTCTGCCTAACCTTGCCTTTTGGCTTCCTCTCAGATGCACTGTGCTGTGTACTGGATCTGCAGCAGTACCTTACTCTTGGTAGCTTCTTTCTACAAGCTTACCTGATTGTGGCTCCATAAACCACCACAGCAACACTCCCTGGGGTAGGAGGACAGTGTGAGAGGATGATTGTGCAACTTGTTGTAAACTCACTGCTGCCTGCTGCCCGCAAAGCATCACGTTAAAATACACATGCAAAATCATTCCTTGATATGTTTTAGACAATATGGGAGAATAGTAGCAGATGTAATACAGAGGCTTCTCATGCAATCCCGTGTAGCAAAAGAACTGTTATTAATTTTTACTGTGACTGAGGTAAGACGAGGAGTTTCTTTATGTATTCAGGCAAAACTGTAAATACCAGAACCTTTGGTAGAGAAAAGACAAGTCTGAACTCTGAAAGCCAAAACTCATGTCTAAAGAAGATGGCCCAGCTCCCATGAACTTCTTCAGAGGCAAACAGGCGCCTTTAAGAGCACAGGATTTAACCCAGGCATGAGCAAACACAAGGCAATGGAGCATGCAGGCATCACTGGTGAGTAGGCAAACAAAAGAAGGCCTCCTGAGCAAAATGTGTTTTAATTTGATATTTGTAGGAAAAAGGGGGATAAGGGATTTAACTGGTTTATAAGTTTTAAAGCACAAGACAAAGGAGAATAGCAGACTAAAATCTGAGAGCTTTTTGAGGTCTGGATGAAGTGGGAGAAAACGTCCTGGTGGGGGGAGTGAAAGAGAAGGGATTGGTGAAGACAAGAGCATAAACAAACCGGTCCGTGTAATGCACAGGATACAGAACTAAGTCACTTGTGACATGTTGGAAGCCATGAAACAATTTAAAGTTAGAGGAGTAGTAAAATTCATAAATAAGTGACATATCTAACCAATATTTCCATTTTTCTATTAACTGGTCTCACACTCCTGTATCTCCCAGGCTACAAGGATACTAAATAGTTAATGCTCTGAATAAAACATCTCTCCAGCCCACTTGTGATCAGTATGCGCTGAAATGTTCCTGCTCAGACAATCCCTTTGACCCAAGGAACATATAGTGCATTTATTAGCACTCTGTGCTACTGCCCAGGGTGGAAAGGGTCCAGCTCCTTCTAGTTTAGGCAATGTGGTGCTTCCCACTCTCCATTGCCTGACCTCAAACCCTATGCTAACAAGCTTTCCAGTTTTCCACTGTTAGCACTGATGCTCTTGGAAAAAATAATAATTTAAAAGACTATAGAAGTGAAGAAATCCCACAAAAAGTGGGTAGATCATGAAAAGTACAAGTAACTTTAGTGGGATTTGGGGGTACCAGCATCCTCATTATTTGTTCCAGGGCACCGTAAGGAAATAATGCCAGCTTCTTGTGTTAGAGGAAGTGTTCCATTAAAGCAAAGAGAATGCTGTTTTGCTGAACAGCACAAACCAACACAACAGTAGTGTTTACAAAGAACTTCAGATGCTTTACAATAAATCTGGATGTGCTTAAAAATCCCATAAGGGTTTTAAAAAAATCTGAATGTGTTTTCTCAAGTAACTATTTAAAGCATATTAGAGTTTCTTTAATTGCATTGGGATTTTTCAAAGCATATCAGGGCAAAACAGTAGAGTATAGGCCCCAATATGCTAATTAATAGCTAGCTAGACCCCTGAAATAAACCTGCTACACTTCATTAATCAGACGGTAATTGAATTGGCACAGTACTTCTGTGCAAACTATATGTAGATTGAACTACCAGTCCTGCCAATGGAGAGGGTAGCTTCCTCCACACAAGTATGTTTTTGGACAATGCACTAACATTTTTTCTGGGAGCAGTTGGCCTTTATGATACTTTTCTACATGGAAAAATCTCACATTACTGAACTCAGTGAATTATTGCCCATGCCGAGACACTTTTTAGGTGAGTACTTTTCAGTGACCACAAGTTCAGCTCAGGACAAAAGAACAAATCAGAACTGATACACTTTGCTTTGTCATCTAAAAACATCTGTCTATGAATGTTATTAGAAAATAATAGTGTTGACAGATGTTTCATTTACGACATTTATTTTCAACTCTATGAAAACTAACTACCTGGGGATTGAACTGGCAAATAGTAACTACTTCGCTTACAGAAAATAAAACAAGAATTTTCCATCAGGCATGATGAAGTGGAATTTTGAATATTCCTTGTCTGTAGTCAGATCTGATTAAAGACTTAACAGGATAAAAAGGAAATGGACAGAAAAAACTCTTCAAATTTATAACTTTTTAAAATGAAATAACTACTGAGCATGCCTTCAGCTTTAGAAAAGAGACCACATATTTGTGTATGACCTTGGGCAAGTACTTTGGTCCAAGGTACTTTTCAGGGTAATTGGCAGAAGCTGAAAGTTAGATGCCAGAGGCAGCTTCAGCAGCACTGAGCTGTTTAATTCCAGTTTAAATCAGAGGGAGTCAAGCACTCCAGCATCTCTGAAAGTTCAGAGATCTGTGTGTATGGATCCCACATCTGATCTGCCATTGCTTGTCTGTCTTCCCTGGCATAAACTTCTGTGGGACTGTCCACAGGCTTCAAGTCAGATATTCATTTAAACATATTCCTGAACTGAATCCTTAGCATCTGGCAGTTTTGAAATTTTCAGTATCTTCTGCTAGATTGCAAATGATGTCGTAGCTACCTACCCACCCACCTACGTACCTACCTACATTTCATTCATCTCTTGAAGTGTGCAGCCATTTTTATAGGGAGGAAAAAGACACTTTTTGATTGCAAGCAAGCACACCAAGTTTCAGCAGTAAAGACATGGAGAAATTTCTAAGCAGGTGAAAATTACCCTGGATAATGAAAACACTTGAATATTCTCAGTTAACAATAAGAATTACAGTGCACACCAGCTCTGATGTGCCTGTGCCTGTGCGTGCATGCATGCACGCATGAACACTGCATGTATGTCAGAGTGCCAATACACTCAATTCCTATGATATTGGCATAGAGTGTATTGGTAGGTAAAACCATAGTTTATCTTATCATCCTTATGGTAAGATAAACTAATAAGCAGTAAAGAAGGATGGGATTATTTTTAAGATGTAGTTGAATTAATACATGCCCATCAAGGCAACAATAACAAATTAACATCATGTTAAAGGGGAGAAACAGCTGTGATAGTCACATTGTTTATCAGAGGAAGATACAGTTCTTTGATCTAAGAAAAACAAAGGAAATTACCTACTGTTTTTTCAACAAACAGTTTAAACCGATTAGGTATTTTGAACTTCCATGCCTATTGAGGGAAACACTATCCTTAGAGTTGGCTTGTTAACAAAAACTACTGTAACACTTTGGGGAATATATTCTCCAGCTATCTTATTTCTTCTAATCATTGTCCCCTTTCACTGGAGAATTTCACATTATTCAGCAACATATGGACCAAACATTTCTTCAGTAATCATGTCTGAACAAAGTAATCATTCCCTCATTAACCAATTATTCCTCAGAATCAAATGAAACAGACATATTTGCTAAGACAATTTCCTTTAATAAACCCAATGGAACTGTACCTTGTGCATACCCCATCCAAGTAGTTTAATTCAAAGATCACAATGTAGATGACAAAGAGGGATTCTTGTTTTACACCGGCAATAAGTGATCTCAGGAGCAAGGTTAGGGATGAAATTAATACCAGATTAAAGAAAAAAAGTAATGTTAAAAGGGCAGTAATCACTGGCTAAAAAAATTACCTTTTGTAGTCCATGCTATCCTTTTTCTGTATGTTTAAAGCTCAGAGTACAATCCTGTTCATTTTAAAGGACGTTGAAGTCAGGTGGAAAGATAGCTCTGAAAAGGCCACTAGTCTATGTGATACTCAAAATACACACAGAACCATGATGGAAAAAATGTTTCAATGTTGGACAAAAAAACATACCTTCAAAATATGTGGCAGTTCAGAAAGAAGACAGGCAAACTGTATCTGGTGAGTCTTTAAAAACATCTGGCTGTTTGGATTTCTAAGTAGGCTTATAAATTTAAATCTGAACTTGAGAATTCAAAATAAATTTTTTCAAGCTGGTATGTGTTTACTTGTTGTATACAGTAGTTTCTTTACCTCTTTGTCAGATATAATTCACTTCTCTCTTTGATAGATTAGAAAGTTCATTATAAACCCAGAAAACTGAAAATGTAATGTTATCCTAGCTTCCTTCTTTTTAGTACTGAAACAGAGAGCTACAAAATGAGCAATGAACTCTCTCTTTAAGATATAGCCAGGATTTCAGCATTCTCCAATTCCTTTGTTTCATCATGCTGTTTTCAGAGAAAAATACAACCCAAGAGTATACTGTGGGGATAGTCAGCTGAAAAGCCAAATTCTTTATGTTTCACTTGTCTAAAACTTGCAGGGCCTGAAAGTTGTCATCAATATCTTAAAATGCATTTTGAACATCTTAAGCTCTACTTAACTATTACTCTTATATCTTACCATGAATTTTGAAATTTTTTAGGTTCTTCTTAATTATTACTATCTTGAGGTATTTCTGATTTGCAGTCTAGAGTTGGAATGGGAAACCAAGACCTTCTTCTCTAACACATTCTCTAGTGTTCTTTCAGCAGTAACTTGCAACTCAGCACTACTGTCCCCAGATCCTTCCTGAGCCTGAGATGCAGTTCACTTTGTGCAGTTCCTCACAAGAATTGTGTTACCTGGAATTTTCATTTCTGCCACAATTGTCACCAAAACATAGTCTGCAAATCCCGCACATGTTATCAGAGTGTCTCTCAGAGCATCTCTGCTTCCCTGGCCTTCAGCTTCGTGGTTTCTCCAGCTAGCTATAAAATAGCCAGCTAGCTATAAAATAGCTCATTGGACAGCAGTAGCAGCCCATCTGAGTCAATGATGAAATCAACATATACTGAAAAACTTGAGATACAAGCTGGGTAAAATAACCTGTTAGCCTGTGCTCATTTTGGGGAAACTGTCTGTCTTTATACATTTTAGAAGTCTTGAATTATGTTGCCCCTACATGTTAATTCATTTGCTAAAGCAAAACTTTTTGAACTATAGTGCAGATTATGCATGCAGGAGACATTACTTACAAAAGAGAAGTATGCTGATTATAATTAACCCATGATTATGTCCTTATTCAAACTAAAAATTAGCTCACAGTTGGGACAAATATGCCAAAAATACCTTCAAAAATGTCATTCATATACTCAAATGGTCTGTATTCTTACTCATATTATCTGTCTGGTAGTGTAAGGGTGCTGTTTTCAAAATTCTTAGACTAATTTGATTTCTCTGCCTATAAATCAGAAGTCTTAACCAGTTAGTCATTCAAAAGTGCCAGTAAGACAGACCTCCACAAAGTAGTGGTGACAGCTGTCACCCTACTGTGAAACACTGTAAAAAAGTTTTATTCTTTTTCCCTAGTGCTGAGGGTGCTGAAGATATGGACACTTTTGATAGGGCTGTGGTGCTCTCTCTGTAATTTTCTGAATATCGGCATCAAATCGCAAGCCAGCTGAGTCACAGTTCTCATGCCCAAGGGATTCTCAGATTAAGTCACCACTTTTTTTCTTTTTTAACAGAAACCATTCACTTTCACTTCTGGTTTGGTCTCAAGGTAATAAATACAGTAATCATTTCTCCTTATATTTCAAGGTATTTCACTCACTCAATTATAGTGTTGTCTCCCAGAGTTGCAATGGTTCAGTTTCAGCCGTCATTTTTATGACAAACAAATAACAAGGCTTTAAGAAACCACTGAAGGATGAAATCTGGCAAACATGTTATCTTCATGAAAACAAATTCTTTACTTTAAAAATAAGAAAGCACTAGAAGATGTTTTATTATTATTATTATTATTATGCTCTATAGGTTTTTGAAACAGAGAACAACTGAAAAAGCTTTGGGGGATTCATAACTCTTTCTAAACAATTTCTTTTATGTAATAGACTATATATGTGATGACACCTCTATGCCTTTCTGGCAAAACATTAAATTAAATAGGATCTTAATCCACACCCATCACTTTGTCTTTGCAAAGTGATTACATAGTAAGCAAAGACACTTTAACTCCCTTGTTTCACCTGCTACTTATTCAAGTTTGGGATCACTGTAAAAATGTGCTTTAACTTTTCCAAAGCAAATGCTGCTATAAATGAATAATCTTAGCCACTTGCTTCCACACAAAGCAGGCAGCATGTTCACTACTAACCAAAGCAAAGCAAACCAAATCAAACCAAACCACACCCTCAATGGACAGGTACTGCCTGTGAAGCATTGGCAATACCTGTATTGACCCATAAGTTATGCAGCTGCTATTATGTGTTCTTTCATGAATATTGTTCCAGCATTGCTATGATAAGCCAAGGTCCCTAATCTACACTTCAGGTACCCTGAATGGTATATTTTACTATGATAGTTTTAAGATCCTTGACCTACATTTCTAAAAATTGGTATGTTGATGAGCTGGAGGTTTAAAGTTTCCTACATTTCCCCATGAAGAATAGGCTGTCATAGCTCTAGGTATATCTTTATGGTCTCTCTGAAGAAACACCTGGACATTAAGGATATTAGAAGCAAGCCACTGAAATTCTCTGCACACTTAGTACATGTTCCTTCTAAAAATTTTGCTTCAGTTGTCCTACGCTGATCTATTTGAGAAACTCTTCTGCTTGCCAGCTAAGTGCCTCAACTACTCTGCAAAGGCTTCTTCTCTGAAACACATATCACCATTTGAGTGTGGGACACCGCACAAAAAATTTGGCCTTTCCTATGGAAACTGCATAACTTTACACCATCACTTATTCTTCTTACAGATATTTTTCTAATTTCTTTTTTTTTGTCCAGCCTTTAACAATACTTTTTTTATTTAGTGGGACCAAATATAGCTGTATTTTTCCATAATACATTAAATATTCAAGCACATGTTGAATTTGACAATATCAGCATGGTCAGCCCCTGACACAACATTAACTTTGCTCTGTTTCTTTTAAAAGATCATCCGGGAAGATCATCTTTTGAGCTAGGGCTTGGATTATTTTTGGGCAGGACTGGGGACATGTTTGTTTTTTACCCTCCACCCAAAAAAGAAGAGAGGGCAGGTGCATCCACAACACACATAGTGGAGAAAGCAGCACAACCTGGGAGGCAAGTGGGAGTGTGGGAGCGGGGCTGCAGGGTGAAAAGCAGTGCCAGGTGATGTCCCTTCCTTGGCCCCAAAAGCAATATGTTTGGAGAGGAAAGACAATATAACTGAGCTACTAAGCCCTCTCTCATTGCAAGGCTAATTAGCTTAAGTGGTTTGCCAAGTAAGTGCAATATTACTGCTTTTGGAGCTAGCTCAGTTTGATACTATTTTTGGAGACCTCTCCATGTTAATTAAACATATTTCACTGCATGTTGTGAACATGTCATTAGCTTCCTTTCTACTTCTAATTAATGAAGAACCTTGACCACAGCTATGCATCATTATATTAAACTTTATCTTTTGTCCTATAAATGGATATATTACAAAAATTAAATAAATACAGAAACACACAGGATTTTATCAGGCATTTCTAAAGAAACTTAAAAGCTTTCATTACTAAAGGACACCTAAAAACCCCACTAAAACTGCAATCAACCAAAAATCTCATGCAGCTCTCTGCCCAGCAGTAAAAGTTATCTTTCTGTTTCTGTAAGGTAGTCTGAACACAACTGCTAAACTAGTCCCAACACCTAATGAGAACTCAGAGTAGGGTGTTTTAAAGAAGAATTTATATGAGTTTGTTTCAGGCAATTGGTTTCAGGTGATAACATAATAACCTGAGAAGAATCCTCTGCCAGGGGCTTCTCATGGATTCAAACACTATATTGCTGACACTTTTCCAAATAGATTTTGAATGCTTCAGCACTGGAGCAGAGTTCAGCTACATAATCCACTTTTTGATGATCATATCTAGTAAGGTGTCTCTGCCAGAATTATACTGACTAAGAAGCTGCTGGCCAAGGTCAGCACATGGTGCACCTCTTCTATTTTTGTCATAAACAGGGATTCAATTGAAGGTCTGTGCTGAGGAAGCCCAGCCTACTGCCTTTGTAGTGATGTGTCCTTATCTGGGTATCACAGAAAATTATGGTGTAGACAACTTTGAAAAAAAAAAGAGGTGCTAAGAAAAATTTATCTTGAAATCTCAGATTAGTTATCACCTGACCGAAGGGCCAGGGCGTTCCAGAGCTAGAGAAACACTCTGGTGGTGAGATAAGAGGCAAAACGTGCTTGGCACCACTGATCTTGCTCCTCTGGGGCTTGGAGAGACAAGCTCCACAACTTTGTTATACAGAATCATTCCCTGCTTCCACTGTTTAAGACAAGGATCTTCAATTTAATTTTTAGTTCCAAGGACAGGCTGTGGTCTTCATTATTTTCCTTTTTTTGCACATATTGTAGGTGCACTCTGTTCTTGACATCAAACCCTGTGTGCTTCTCCCTTTTAACTTTCTCAATATATCTTGGCTTCATCAAGTAATTTTAGAAATTGTCATTATTAAAGAGCACTGAGGGACTGTGCAAAGATCTTCTTTGCCTTACGTAGTCAGGAAACAAACCCCAAACAACATGCACTTCAGCAAAAAACATTTGGACAGTACTGCCTGAGCTCTTCACTCCATCCTGATGCCAAAGGTTGCCAGCTGGCAAAGGCAGCAGGCAACGGCAGAGATCTCCCCTTTCCCTCCATCTCAGGTTGTGCCTAAGCACATCAGAGCAGAGCTGCAGCAAAGGTAGGTAGGTAGGTTTGCACCAACATGATGGGCTGTGAACCAGGGTGACTGATATTTGGGCTTGGTTTTAGCATGGTATGGGCAAATGGATATATTTGTTGTCTATGATTTTACTGTTGGTAGTCCTTTTACGTGGTGCACAAAAGTTACTGTATAACTGGGAGAAAAACTTTGGAGTCAGATGAATTATATCATTGTTTATGAGCACTGTGCTGGAGAAAAGGTACGCTCATTACCAGAAAGTTTCCTTCGCTGGTAGCCCTTTTCTTGGACACCCTAATTCGTTGAAAGGCATCCATAACCACTCTTCACATCATTCTCTCCTATAGGCACTTTCGATAGAGTTTGCCTCTACTTTATTGATCTGAAAAGCCTTTAAATATTTGACATAGTAAGAAAAAACCAGTATGCTCTGATTGACATCCTGTCACAAAAGTTTGTCTAGGAGGTTTTTCAGAAACAAACCCACATGCCCATATATATGGAGAATATATTCATCAGCTTGAATATCAACATTGTACCTAAAAAATGATAAGAAAAAAAAATCCTTTTTTTTTACCTGAAAGTGTACAAATGGTGACAGAATATGGTTAATAAGGACTTGAAAGATCTGAAACTTTCAGGAGAGGTTTTTTTTTTTTTAAATTATGTCAAATGTACTTTCTAAAAAAAAAAAATTATTAGCTTTTTTTTTCCTATGTGTGACTGATTTGGGTAATATATGAAGAATATTTTTTTACATGGGAAATAATTAAAAAGTTTAGAAAAATGAAACTTCACATTCTGAAAGTGCTGAACCAGAATATTTCAACCTTACTGAAATATTTTTTCTTGAAATTAAATTTTTTAAAGAAATAAACTTACCTTACTCAAAATTTTTTATGCTGATTAAATAGAATTTTTCAATAGAAAATAAACAAACAAGCATTCTGCTAGAAAATATGTTCCCAAATCTAGTCACAGTACATTTGCATGTGGCCTTATCCTGACTGAGATGGATGGGGTCAGGTCCTTATTTGACTCATCCAGGTCGAGTTTTACATCCACTATCCTTGAGTGCCCTCAGACAGTTTAATACCGGTTCAAGGGAATTGCATTTCAATCACTAGAAGGTTCATAGAAAGTGATCATAGAAAAGGCATAAACACAACAACCCATTTCTAAAACTGAAGTGAATATTCATCTTTTTTGCAATACTCATTCAACTTCATAAAATATTCACTGTTCATAAATAAATCAGCGCACCTTAGAGCTACAAATACATTAACTAAGTTTAGTTTTCTGTCACTGGGGCTAATTTTAGAGCTGTGTGAAAACGATTAAAATGTTTTCACAAAAAATTTGGCATGTAGATTCCCATTTTGTTACTGGCAATGCCTCATCCACAGAACACTTTTTTTCTGCTCAGTCTGTTTACTGGTTCACAAAATTTTTTGCATTGCCAAATGGAAGCAAGCAAGGTAGCTCTGTCATTGCCTTCCTGCTGAGTACCTGAAGGGAGAAAAACAAAACTGGAAGCAACTGTGTTGGGTTTCTAGGACTCCCTTCCTCCTCCCTGCTCAAGTTCCTCCTCACAAGCCCAACCCAGCGAATGTGACTGCAAAATCCTGACCCAGGTGTCAACACAGAGTGCTTTTCAACAGGTTCCCGTACGGCAATAACATGTCACTGGCATCAGGATTTTAATCATTACTACTCAGTGAAAATATTTTGCTTAAGGCAATCCACCAAAATGATAAAAAGAAAATGTAGAAAAAAGCGCTATGATTTTCAGTGGAAGGCTAAGTTTAGAGCCTTGTGAAAATGAACACACTAAAGGAAACCAGAAAAAAAGCCCCAGGATTTTGGTCACAAGAAAAAGATTCGTCTCCATCCAACATTAGCAGCAGGACTGATGGAAAAAAGAAGACAAAACACTTCTTGCTGCACACATGGCACCTACTCTAAACGTTGTGTTAGAACTGCTCTGCCATTGGATTCTCAGGGGGTACTGAAGTATGTCTGATCCTGACAGGCTATGGAATCCTGAAGTCCTACGAGTCAGTATGATGACTCATTAAATGTGCTACCAAAAATTGTTAAATTCACACAGGAATCTTCTTTTACAGAACTTCTAACTTGCTCCTCTACCATCACACGTCTCACTGCTCACAGATGAAGTGTTACACTATCAAACTTGCAGGCTTACAGAGTCAGTCCCTGTACTGAAAATGCCAGAAGGAAAACATATTCTGTACCAAATAAATCATATCCCCTGGCACTGGCCAAAATAGTCTCTCCATTTTTGTGATTCCCAATCTACAATACGTATGGCTGGTTTTTTTCTATCTATATATCACTCCTCTTATCATCAGAACTATGATACAAAGCAATATACATCAAACCTGTAGCTAGTATCCTCAAGTTCTACATAAGTTTATCCAGTGAATAACCTGTGGAATTGAAAGTCTACTCTGAAGCCCATGCAACAAGCTACCAGCTAAATCAGTGAAAAGAAAGGAGAGAAAAGAATATAAACCCATTTGTATACTTCACTAAGGTATTCTAAGTAGAACTGGGAAATATGAGATAAATGTCTCCCAAACACCTTAATGGGTTAACTGGCTCTGGGCAGGGCAAAGGAATCTGGCAGATTTTCACCAGCTGAGAGCCTATGCCAAAGTTTTCTGATTTTTTTAATTCTGGCACGAACCTGTTTTCCTTTGGTATTTGTCTATTCCTGGCATACGGCCCCCATTCCTTCTATGAACAATAAATCAAAGAAAACATTTAATTCTTCTGAAGCATCTACCTCTCAATAAATTATCCTTCTATTCTCTTTGAGGCACTGCTGCCTCCTTCACTGACCTCCCATTCCCTAGACACTTGAAAAATGCCTTAATATATATCTAAACTTTTCTGTGATCCTCATTTCATTTTTCACCTTTGCTTTCCTCATAATTTTTTTGTGAAATTCATTCTCTAATACTCCCAGATCTTTCTCATACCTGGGTGTTTTATACCTCACATATGCCTGTGTCTCAACCCTTAATTACTTTTTCACATCTTTATTTACCCACATTGACCTTTTTTCACTTTCTAGTGTATATATTGCTGGATAGGACACGTAACCCTTGGCCACACATTAATTTATCATTGCACATTTTCCATTTCCCTTCTGTGGCCTTTGTACAAAATTCAATTACTTTATTCCATTGGATTTCAACCAAATCTTACCATATGTTTTCAAATTTTTTCCTCTGAATTTCAGCAACTTATCACCAACCATTTAGCTCTGACTTTATTATTAATGATAAAATCTGGGTTCCAAATATGTAACCACTTACACATACTCAGATGCACACAAGTTTTCTTTCCAAAGGTCCATACTGTGCAGCAGGCTGGGAGCCCTGTCAATGGAGCTCTACACCTACTCAGACTCACACACAGTTGGAGAACCGAGGTCCTATTAAATTCTGGATTTTTGCCAGGTTTTCACTGGGCATATTCTGGAATCTGATCAACACATAGGACTTATTCATAGGTGAATAGTATGTTTAATTAATTTCACTTCCTATTCTGTTCAGGAAAATAGCATTTTTTATTAGTTCCCTCCTTTTGCATTTATGAAATACATGCACTGTCCCCTCAAACATAGGCAAACATTTTATGTTTTTGGATTTCTGTTTAAGTTGTGGAGTCAAACAGTGAGCAGTCATGAGCCTGCTGGCACCGTTTCTGTGTTGCTGTTGGATGGCTGTGGCCCTTGTGATTGGGCTTCCTAGTACAAGCACTCTGCAGCAGCTGCTTTTAAAAGTCTTTTTCCATAGACAGTGGTGCCAGTAAGACTAAACCAGACTTGCAGAGTTCAAGCACAAAGAGGATGCAAACACAGCCAAATGTATTTATTATGAAAATGCAAATCGATAATCACCTAAAATTATTTGTAGCAAGGCTTTTCCAGTATTATCCAGAGCAATCAAGGAATTGACCATTTATGGCAGCTCTTCTACAAACTGATTTTTCAGGTCAATTGAAAATGAATCCTGGTCAAATTCCTGGCCAAACCGAAAAATAAATAAATATTGTTTCAATTTGGTCTGTAAACATTTTTCCAGCTATAGGTTCAAAGTGTATGAAAGACAGGTACTGCCATTTCCTGGGACAGAAAAATCATGAGTAACAGCTATCTGCTGACTGAGTATTAATGCTGAAACAAGGCGGCTGGTTTGGGATCTGGAGCACCCCTTACCTGGCAGAAAACTTTCTTTTTGGGATAGATTGTGTGTTTTTTTTGTGATTGCCCTCAGCTGAGAAAGATCTACTAAATACGGCTAAATAATTTAGAAAACCGGCCTTTAGATGGTTCAAATAGGGCATTCAGAAAGAACAGTACATGGATTCAGGATTTATTTTGCATAACTTGCTGAACTGAGAGCTATTCCCAGTCAGAGAACTCAATATGCTAAGCTTTGGTAGGTTTTGTCTTTGCCATCTTTTTTCCCACAGTCTTAGTTTCTCTCTCAACCTGTTGCTTCATCTCAAGGACTCTAAGGTCTCTGGCATGTTGCTGCAACCTCTGATATAACAGGAAGCCCTCAGTAAGCAGAACTCCACAGGGTACTTTCATGCAGAGAAGTAACACTGGATTAAATTATATGTGTAAAAGCTAGCAGAACTCTGGAAGAATTCAACAGCGGTAGGGCTTGTGCAGAGGCAGAGGAAGTTGCAACACCCATGTAAGATGTGACACTTCCAGAGGCTTTGGCAGGACTCCACTCTGCGTTTCTGCTACACAGATGCAAATGCACAGCACATGCTTCTCTTCTAGAGCTGTTAGCCACTGTTGCTACAGTGCACGAAGAGGATTATTAGTCAGAAAGGATCCCTTCACAGGACTTACTCATGAGTTGCAAGGAAACACCGTCTCGTCGTGTGGACTCGCTCTCGTCTGCACACCTATGTTCAGGATATTTAATGTGCTGAGAAGCAGACACGATCTGAAACACTCACCATACGCAGATTCTGAAACAGAGTTTCAAGTAAGATTTTATTTGTGCATTTCAGTGCTTGTTAATCATATTCATTCACATTCCTAGCAGGCATATGGGGAGAGTCTATACAGAAGCCAGCCAAGAGGAAGAAGCAACTAAAATAAACAGATGGGTGGACAGGGAGGAAATAATATTAAATAGTTAAACACATAATATAGTGTCTGGAGAGAAAAATAAAAGGGCTAAGAAAAAAATATCAGGGAAGAACACTCCTTCCTTACAACATACACAGAGCAAGTGATAAAGGCTTTTAGGGAGAAATGTTGTGTCTGTAAACAAATAAAGAGATTTTAAAGATTAGTATAAGGGATCTAGCAGCACATGTAGAGCAGACAATCTCCATTTTATGTTACCCTGGAATAAATAAAAATAACTATACTGTCCTTCAGTGAGGTTCTTCTAGATTTACACTTGCATAATTGAAAGCAGAATCTGGCCCAGAAAGTGGGTTATTGAATTTAACCAAAACATTATGATGAAGTGAAAAATCAGCAGAGGCTAAAATAGTGATGGATATAAACTCCAGCTGGCCAAATAATGAAAGACAGATTCAGGAAGATGTGACTCAAATCTGATTTTTTTGCTACCAGTGAATTCATTCTCTTCATTCCTCTCCTAGTCTCTGATTTAGAAGTTTAGTCATGTAGTCATGGCAAAGAAACAATACCATGTGAAAACTGTCTATATAGTAATCAATTCACCAAATGAACCATCTGAACTACGCAGGAAAAAGTGAAGTATTCGTTATCAGTATTCACTCAAGTGCAGGTAAAGTAACGCATAAGGAGACATTCTTTGCCTCTCTGATTCCTCTATTGCTCCACAGCCAGCTCTGGTGTGATCATGCCCTCATTAGGTGCAGGGCCTCACCAGCAAAAGGTGAACTAGACAGATCTTTAACTCAAGGGTTTAAAATCTGGTTAATGAAGAACACATAGGAAAAAAATACCATAATGTGTATGGGAATAATGTTGGGAACTCCTTAATGTCACTGAAATCACCCATAGTGATGGTGGCAAAAAAGAAGGGATGAATGTTGGACCAGCTCCACTTCCAGTTCAGCAAAACTCCTTTCCTAGCATATTAGTAAAAAGCTAGCAACAACACTCATCACAGAATAATGAAGAATGTTGAAGCACTGGTAACCACAGGACAGAAGCATAAAAAATCCAGTGTCTGGATTGGATCCAACCTGCCTGGAATAATTCAAATTTACAGAATTTCGCATTACATTTTAAATGCATGTCTTTAGTCTGTGTAGCTGTGTAGTAAAAGGAGATGTTGCCTTAGCAGAAACCAGTAAGCACTGTCTTCCTGTCAGTCAGAAAGAGAGAAAAAATCTAAGAGGGACGTGAAGAAAAACTGAAAAGAGCAAAACAGGCATGTCTTGGAAAATAGTGGTAAAGCTCCCATTCACTTAGAGTCTCCTGCACAATAGCAGTTTCATGGTTGTGCCCATGAAAGCAGACTGCCTTTTTCTGAAAGAGGGTGACATTTGCTGCTTAGATGTAATAGAGGAAAGAACAACAATGCAGCTGTGCTTTCCCAAGCGGAGCAGATATTCCAGACTCTTAGCCTACGAGAAGTGTTTCGTAAGCACATGGTACTTCCCTTTTCAGTCCTGCTGCCTTCCCTCCATCCCTAAGGAGGAGAAAACTATTTTGGACCAAGTGAGTTTTAGATATGTGTAAACCCCAGTGATTCAGTGAATTAAATGTTCATCCTTTAGGATTTGGAATAGATAGAGGAAATACCGTAACTTAAATGAGCAGACACAAAGTCTATCTTCCTAGGCTTGCTAGGGACAATGTACTATATGTTTTTTCTCTGTGAGATCTTCTCCTTCATCCCAAGAAATATGGGTAATCTACACATTCACCCAAATGGAGCTATCTAGACCATACAGCTGTAGGTACTGGGAATGAAGCAGTAACTGGTTTGTTCTTTTGGTTTTTGGTCTTTGATTTTTGGTTTTTTCTCTTCTTCAATGTGAAAATAAGTATAAAGGAAGGGGAGGAGCTGGGAGACAGCTATTGTGTTTCAGAGGTGCAGAAAAGTCTGACGGGACTCACATTTATGGAGAGACAGTGATTTTATCTTGCTGTAGTGCTTGAGGGGAGTGGAAAGGGAATTCTTTAAAAGAAAAAAAAAAGTCTGCTCTGAGGCTGCTTGCCTGGGAATTACTTTAGGTTGCTGCTGGGAGTGAGGAAGAGCTATCCAGAGGAGGAGAAAATGGTAATAATAAACCACAGGTTCTTATGAAGATGGGAAACAGAGTGCAGGGAAACACAAAGTGTGCTGTGCTCTTCAGGCTGGGCTACGCTAGTGCCATGCTAGGTCAGTGACTTTCTAAAGCAATGAGCCGAATCTTCACAGGGACTTGGGAAACATGTTTCTGTCTTAGGAGATAGGTGTAGCTACAGCTACAATGCACCACTATCTGTTACTATTTCCAAGTTTCCGAAGCCAGAAAAAAAGTAAATTAATAGTGTAAGTTGTTAGAAAATAATAATTTTAAATTATGGTAGACAGGTTTTAATCTCCGTTTCCTAAATCTCAGGGTTTAAAACATTTACCATCAGTAGTTTTCACCTTTCCACTAAGAGCAGCGACTTTTTGTTTGGGCTTTTGCTGGATTCAGATTAGCTTAACATTCCTCTGTTTGTTGCAAAAAGGAACTTTTTGTAGACTTACAGGCTGCAAATTATGGTATTTTCCACAAGCCATTTAGAACTGTGCTTGGGATTTTAAAAGATGTACCCAGAGTTTTATGTTGCCTGCCTTATCCATCAGAAGATAAGCACCAGCTCACTAAATTCAGAGTTAGATTTAGAAATGAACATTTCTTATCATTCTTTATAGCGTAGGTTGTTTTCTTCACTGAAAGCACACACCTGAAATTTCCCAGCTCATAGGTTCCCCGAGGAATCAAATACCATGCTGTGCTCCCCATTTCTGGATGAGAGATTGCCATAGTCTATTCAAAAGGCTCATATGAATTAATTGTTTTAGAGCAAACGACTCTTCACTCCAAAATGAATAGAATGGATGAGAAAACGGATTTAAGTTTCAACAAGTTTTACTCGCAGATCTGAAGAGTTTCCTTTATATTTTTTATAAATAATGACGCCTTCCATTACTTGGAAGATTCCCTTGCTCTGTGTTTGTGTTTAACTGCCACTTGTAAGAATTATGCAGACACATCAGCAGGAAAAATGCAGTTCTTCAATTGTGTTCAGAAAGCATGGGGATAGCTTTTCTTTATTATTATTGGCCTGAAAAGCATTAGTATTGACTTACAGATGGTCACCTATGCTGGAAGCTTATGAAAGAATCTTAAATTGTGGAAAGATTATTCTAAATTTAGGGAAACATCAACTCCTTAATGCTAAAGGTGGAGTCATGCTGCTAAACATATTAGTATTTCTTAATTCAAACACCTGTTCTGCCTGAAAGATACATAAAAAAGCTCTTATTTATTGCTTGCATCTCCATTTCAGATTTAATCTCACTATAAATTCATCTCATGTTAATTTATGTGCAAACAAAGACACACACATTTTAAATATCCGAAATGCTGGAAATAAACTTATTTTTAATTTTGTGCTTGTTTTCCATTTGTCAACCAGCAAATGAAAGGACTGAATAAATCATGCACTAATTGCCAGCGGTGCTAAATTTAGTGTGAGATCTGGAATCCTTTTGATCAAAACCGCTGAATATGAAATCGTCCTCAGCTCTCTAGGCAACTTTATCCGCCTTTCTATTCTCCATCTGTCAGTCACCTGGGAATTTGTGAACTATTCCATATGTCAGGCTTGTCAATCACAATGGAATGTGGGAACTATCTGCCTACTGCATAGGAATTCTTGTTAAAAATTAATCTGCATTAAACTAGATGTTCTATATTTTGAATACCGTATTGTTTAGTGTTGCTAAACATTTTTACCTATATAAGGCTAATGAGAAATTATATTTGACATGATTATTTGGATATGTTTTTGCAAGGTTTTTTTATATACACACAGAATTTTTTTTTTTCACTAGTTCTGGAAGACTTGGGAAATGTTGTTTTTTTCACCTATTTCACTTGTTCTGAGTTTTCTCAATCAGTTCCTCAGGGTCTGGAATTTTAGATTCTTTTTCTCGGCCCAAAGGTGATTTTTGTTTCTAAAGAGCAGCAAGGAAGTTTCTTGCAGTACCTTTGACTGGATAATTTTCGGGAGAGAAAATATATTCTTTCTAATCTCTTCTCAAGTCGTTCTCTAGAACTTGTTGAACAATTGAACCTGGAAACTTTAAATGTATAATCTACATTAACAAAAAACAAAATAAGGACCTGGACAGTTGTTTCACAAAATGATAAGTTGAGGAAGATCTACTTTGACTAAAAGAAACTTTATTTTAAAATTCTGTTTGCTTTCCCTGTATTTTCATAAGGAATGATTTAAATATACCTTCTGTTGCAATGGGGTGAGCTACAAATGTATCTATTGAATCTTCTGCTATTAATAGATGACTTCGGATCACTTCTTCAATTAAAGTTGAAATCACATAATTTTAAGTGGAATTAGCTCCAGTCAACTGCAATTTTCTAAACAAAGTTAAAAGCAAACCACAACATTAAGTAGCCTTTCCAATAAATATTCCAAAAATTTGGATTCCTGTTTATGGTGTTGCATTACATGCGATTGGGTTTGGTGGGTAAGGAACACCCTGCTGAACAGCTCTTGTGGTGACTCCTTTTCTTATTCCAGCCCTTTCCCCTCTTTGCCCTGCTTCTTGCTGACGTTTTTTTCTGTTAGCCACCCATTTCCAGTGATGCAAAAATTCAGGTGGGCTGTGTGTGCTGGGAGCTAAAGTTTCATTCACCTGAACTTCACCTGGTTTTTCTTGCAGACAAAAGGGACAACCACTGAAAGTCAGCTTGGACCACTGGCTCTGTCAGTCCACTCAGGACCAAGGGAGCATCCACCTGCCTTTAGCTGCTGCTCTACTACACTTAAAATTAGTAATGTTGATATCCAAACCACAAAAATAATCAAGTTATCACTGAGGGAAATCTTAAATTTTGTACTCTTTCTCTTTTCTACGTCTGTGGCAGCAACATTGCACAACACATGTCATTTTTGCTTCTAATGTCCTCGTTAAAAGAAAATGTAAAGCTTATACATGTTTAAACCATGAAACGTACACATTTTTCTTTATGTCATTTAAAATCAGGAAAATATCAAAATCAAGTTTCTCCTTTATCTTCAATATATGGAAGAAATGCTTGAAGGTTATTTAAAGGATATTTACAAGCATAACTTATATAAATTTTTAAAAAGTTATTTATCATATGAAAAGGCAGATATGTAATGACAAATGATGTTCCTCAAACTTCTAATACATTTCTTGATAATTCTAAGTTAGGAACAAAAAACGTTATTTCACTGCAATGAATGCTAACTCAAACTGTTTCTGTTATTAACTTCTGTCTTAGTATCTTTCTCTAAGGCACATAAACATGCAATTTACATTTTATTTTAATTGTGACTGTGTTACTATGCAGTTTTATTTTTTCTACACTGAAGTTTAGAATGATCTTGTGCATCTAAAAGTTTGCCTGTTTTTTCCAACTATCATCTGATCAAACAAAAGCTGTACTGTCCTTTTACAGAGTTTTCATTACTTGTTTTCCATAGCCTCTCTCACGAATTGAAGCCCAGTTTTATGCTGTCTTCTGCACAGTTTACCTCTCCCTTCCTATTCTGTACCTTTGACTATTAAAATTTTGAATATTTGCACAAACAGTACCACCTTCCTTTCAGCAGTCTTCTGCACTTCTGTAACGTAGGAACTTGATAAATGGTTCTGAAATTATTTTTCCTTTCAGAGTCAAAGAACTTTTGCATGCATCAAACTGTAGCTATCTCAAAAATTTGTCACTTCACCTCTGCATTACCTTTATGGCTTACTTTTATGTTGTCTTGAAAAGAGGCTGGGTGCATCAGTGGATGTCCCCATCAGAAACTACTTCTGTTGTTTTTCAAGGGAAAATTAGCAGAAGTTCTACCTTACATTGACTAACCATTATTAGATGGTAAAAGCGACATGTGCATACTCTCACCTCTAAATGCCAATGATTTCAGACAGAACTAAAAAGGAAAATTAGGAACTAAAAAGAAAATTAAAGCTGAGTATCACCAGTGCTTACAGGCAAAAGAGCATAATGCACTAGGTGAGGCAACAGTTCGCTGTTAATAGATATCCCAAACCTCGTGGCTGGTGTAGGTAGGCACTGCAGTTCTCTGTCTCCAGGCCTCACATGTAGCTCTACATCAGTCTTCAAGACAATTGAAAGAGCCTGGAGATAAGGCTCAAAACCAATTCAGGCTCACGCCAGCTGGCAAGTACATTTTGAAACATAAAACATTTCTGACACAGGAATTCCTTCCCCGATTTTTTTTCTATTAATTTTCCATTAAAAGAGTAAAAAACCCAAAAAAACCCAAAATGGTTTTCAAAAGTTTGCTTTCAATTGCTAAGTATTTTTTACCTCTTCAAGCAATACTTTGCATTGAGGACTGTTCTCCCAGGAATATCAGAGCTCACAAACACTGAGGAAGATGATCTGCTCCTCACCTTGATGTCACCTTCTTCACAGTCTGCAGTGATATGACTGTCCTTCTCTGACATCATTGCTCTGTCCCAGTGAGCCTGGCTCAGGAATCAGGGTGAAGAGTCAATAGTCAAAGAATTTTATAAAACATTTTAAAATGTTTATATATTAGCATATTAAAAATAAACAGCCAAAAATTAACAGAATCATTCTAGGCCATCTTGAAATTTCAACTTGATACATGTATTTATATGTATTTTATAGATATATATGTATTTATTATTTTATATGTATGTTTATATATGTATATATATACATATGTATATATACACGGACACACAGTCATAGGTTTTTTTTTTTTCCATTTCAAGGTATGTGTTATAGAAATGCTTTCCAAATTTTTCATTCAGACTACTCCAAATAGGTAACACAGTGAGCATGTAGAAAAATAGAACAAGTTATAGCTGGGCAAATGCAGTTGTTCCTTTATAAGTAAGTGTAGTCCTGTGACCATGCCAAAAACTTCCAGCAAAGTAACATGAGCTGCAGGGTGAATGAAGGAGAGATCAAAGTCTCAGCAACATCCTCCCTTAGAGTGCTGCCCTAGAGTGCTAAGCCTAGCATAGTTTCATCTTGACTATTAATTGTAAGACTGTGAGTTTGGTGAGGGAAGACTTTTAGTGGTGAGAAAGAAATAATGTTTACTGTTCTGAGAGACACCATGAGTTCTAGAGACTCAATTTAGGAAAGATAGCAAGAAAAAAGAGAAGCTTAAAGGTACTAAGTCTGATTTTAGGAGAGTTTTTCCTCCTGTTCCTTACAGCAGAACATTTTCTGTGATGGCTGTATTTCCATGTCTGCATGCTTTGGGTGTAGCAAATTATCCATGAAACTGCTGATTTACTGTGAATTAAGAGAAAAGAAGATCTATGACAATACAGCTGTTAATATATTTGCCTTTTATTGTGATTAGCCAAGACAAATAATATTTCAAAAAGAGAGGAAATTATCTATCTATAGAAAACGAGAGATGTCCTAAATAGAAAGATAATCCATCTTCCAAAGTTTATACCCAAGAATATAATGTCTTTCTTATAAATTTGTTTCCTTCACTTATTAAAAAAAATTCTTTCTGTGCTGTGAAAAAGCAAGTTATCTGTATGGAAGCCACAGAGGCTATCCAGCCATTTTATCAGGATTTTGGGATGCTAAAAGAACTAGCAGTCAATTAATTAAGTGTTGCATTTTCCTTCTTCCTCTATTTTTTATTTCTTTTCTTACCCTTGCTTATTAGAACAACTAGAAATTAATAATAATAATAATAATAATAATAACAACACAACCACATCATACAACCACACAGAATGGTTAATATTAAAAGATAGCCACTGCCAAACCATTCAGTGCTGACCAGGAAAATGTAATTTCTGAGTATATGGGAAAGTCATGCTTAGTCCTGTTTTGTTTTTTGTGACCTGCATATTCCAAATTTTATCAGTATTAAATTTTTAAGCAGCCTTTTTTTCCCCCTTTTCTTTGCTGCCTAAGGATGACTTAAGCCTTGTGCTGTTGCCTAGCATAAATCTCTTCCTGCTTGTATCCCTGATTTCCGACAATGAGTAAGCATCTCTTCAGCTTCTGGCTGATCACAACTGATTGGCATCCAGGACTGAAGGGTCTCTCCCAGAGACCACATGAAGATACACTTCAATATGAAAGCTCAGCAGTCGTACTGAGCTTTCTGACTATCAGCCATCTTCAAATAAAAATTAGTAGATTCTTAGCCTGCTTCCTTCACTGCTCTTGCCTTCCACTTGAGACTGCAGCTTGTGCCCTCACTGCTGTGGAGATATCTGGATGACAGCTACTCATCAACCCTCTGCCCAATTCCAGAGACAGTCCTTGCTCTCCATTCAAGTAATAGGCTGAAGGAAAAGATCTGAGCAGCTCTTGCCTTCTCCAATTGTAAAGGGTGGACTCTGGCTCATATTACGTCATTTGCAAGATGCAGCTCTTCCTCTGTAAATCAACTGAAAAAGGAGCTTCACTGTCAGGGAAATACCCAGGCTTGAATCTGACTTACAGCTGTTTTTATTTATTTATTTATCTGTTTTGGGGGCAGATTATCTTGTGTTGTTTTGGTTGTTTTTTTTTTTTTCTGAACAGTGGAAGAACACCAAAGCAGTACTTTGAAAAATGTTACAAGGTATAAATAGCACTGCTGAGAGCAGAACACAGGCTTTGTTGTGTTATCACACAGCAGATCCAACAATATACTACAGATCCATATTGTCAACTGAAATGGAAAAGAAAAACAGTTCAACAAGAACGCTTCTTAGGAAAACTACCCAATTTACTCGTGTGTGTCTCAAGGCCAAAGCATCTTTGCACAAATCATTCTTCTGTAGTGAGTAACAGCCATACTTCAAGTGGTTTTCTGTTGTGTGTCATAACAGGCTTTCTATTGATGTTGCTAAAAAAAAAAAAGCCTGTACCATGATTTTAAACTAGAAAGAGGTATATAGTTTTTATTCTAGAAGAAAAAAAGTTGTATACCAGATATTTTATCAGTATTAAGCCCATAGAGCCTGAACAAATACATGTTTTCCATATCAGCAATAATGTTTTTATTCTTTTATTATAAACTGTAAGGTTGAACCTTTCATTGCACTCTTTGTTAGTTTGGGGGACCTTTTTTTTTCGACTTTTGAGATTAATTTTATCAGTTTGAGAGCAAACCTTCCCACACCAACAGAAGAAAAGTATTCAGCCAATAGTGATCACTTTCTATTGTGCAATCATTACTCAGTTACTCTAGTCAATGCACAGATATTGGCTCAAGTGTACAAGACCAATTAAAATAGGAACACTGGCAAGAAAACATAATGATACTTCCTTCAATTTATTAGTTACGGTAAATGGCTTATAACAAACTGAAAAGCCAGTAACATTCTGAGATGGATGCATTGCTTCTGTACTGTGGATAATTAAGTGTTTTGGTGGGAATTTGTTCGTAGGACTGATATACAATTAGACAAATTTGTTCACATATCATGTTTCATTGAAGTCTGTATGAGTCTTCTATGCTTGGCAATAGGTCCTGATCCTAGATGCTTTTATGCCTGATTAATTGTCAATATTAGGCAGGAGTCTGCTCATTAGCTCCTAGCAGGGCACATCTCAAATTGCAGTAAGCTCCATTTAGAGATGATATGCTAACTGTTAATACACTGCATGCATTGCGTGTGTGTGTGAATCTCAGTTAGCTGACTATATACATATACATATATACATACTCATATATTATGCACGTATACACACACACAAACATATACATACATATATATATGTGTGTGTGTGTGTATATATATATATATATATATATATATATATATACACACATACACACACATACATAAGTTGGCTCCATGGAAGAAAGGAATAAATACAAATTATTCCCCTGTATACAAGTTGTGGCTGCAAGTGCTGCTAACTTATTCAGGGCTCCCTAGTGAATAAAAACATCCCAACATAAATTTACTGTGTATTATTCATGCTACATTTTAAGTTTTCAATCTGTCATGTCAACTGCTTTAAATCATATCTAAACCAATGTGCTAAACAGACATCACTTTTAAACAAAAGGAAGTAAATTAAAGAACATCTTGCTGTACAACAGACATTTGTTTTGTACATTCATTTTCCAAGGACTTCATTCCTTGATCAAGAGAGATAGAAGGTTGACAGAGAAGTAACTGATAATGCAAACTATTTTTTCCAGATCAAATTTACCTCCTAACTAGTAATACTGCTGTGCTCAACAATTCCGCCTCAATGATAAAATCTGACTGTTCCCAGATCATAAAGTACTTATCATGTCTAAAAAGTAAATACGCTTTATTAACATAATTGTTTCTGCTCCTAATTTTTAAAACCCTCCCGTCAGCTGCAGATGACGTTTGTATGACAGTATTAGTAAAAGTCTTTGTCCAACAAGCTCATGGGAATCAACAGGAAGTTACAAAAAGGAATCAGCAAACTTGCCATAGTAAAAGATTATATGTGCTGAACATGAGCACTAAAGAAAGAAACCCTGGAAAAGCAAAAAACACCCCACCAAAACAAACATGACCTATTTCAGTCTCATATGTGAAGGAACAAAGGTGTGGAAGTAGCAGTAAGGGCTATTATTTAAGTGTAAAACCATGAACAAAAGCAGTGATACAGCTGGTTTTATTCTTCAATGAGACAATGCTGCCTCCACATTCTCTGGTGCTGTAACTGCATTTCAGAGATGACAATGAGATACTTTCATCAGGAGATCTTCTGTCTTCACAGTACCAGCTGTGAGTTGTTACTCACAGTGCTCAAACGTGAGAAGGGGTTGTTTTGTTTTTTTCTTGCAATTCCACTAAGAACCAAAGATTACCAAGTTGAATTAATACAACACTTAAACCCTGGGTTAACAAAAAAGAGACTACAGAAATATGAATGTAAGTAGCTATGCAGATCTCTGCTGGGAAGTACATGAAAAGACAGAAACAAAACTAAAGAAATGGCCTTTCAAAATACCCAGAAGAGACCAAATTTTGCTTTGATTCATTTTTACAGTATTTGTCAAATGCAGTATTCCAGTATCAACAAAATAGGGCATTGACTCACATTTCAGTAACTTCAGTTTAAAAACCCCAAACTATCTTGATAATAGCATGGGGAGTTAGTTGAACATTTAAAGGTCTATAATCAGTCCTCACATGCTAACACAAGATCAAGCATGTTTGGAATACAGTTCTACCAAACAGGGGCCACTATATGTTACTCAGACATCTCCTAAAGCAAGCAACCACAGCAGAATGGACTCCCAAGCAGAGCTCATCACGTGAGGGAATAAGTAAGGTGCTGTGGTTATCTCTAAAACTGTACCAGTTAAAATGCCATTTTTCAAGACCACTAGGTTTGAGGTAAAACTAATGCCAATTAATTTCTTAATTAAAAACAGCTATTTCTTTGCTTCAGACTTTAAATTCTGCAGCTCCTATGACACTGAAGGAATATATTTGTGTGTGATGCAAAAATATGGGGTTTGAGTTTTGATTTTACAGCCAAAATCTTTTCTGCTCATTTTCAAAGAATAGAAGAAGGCATTTTGATGACAGAGAAGACATGCCTAGATTGGAAACTCACAATCTTCAGTGGCCTTCCCCCTGTGGTCCTCCCATCCTTTCACACCAAAACCAGCTGAATAAAGGCATAGCTTTGGCACAAAGAGGGATCAAGTCACATCTGTTAAGGAGAAAGCTCGAGAATGGCGAACATCTCATAAATTAAGATCTTTACAGACTATGAAGAAGCAGAATCTAAGAGATTGCTAAAACCTCATTTGAGGTTAATCTAAGGATTAATCTAAAACTGTGACTAATGCACTTTGGGGGCTTAATGTTCCACCAGTTACGTTAAAACATACGCTAAAATTTACATGATCAAGAATGTGTCCAAATACTGCACTAAGAGGAGTTGGTCACTGCTGAGAAAACATATGTAAGGGGAATGGACTAATTATGGGGAAAACCTTCCTTCTTCAGTGGAATTAATTGTGGAATAAATTAGGTGTTTTCCTTCATAATATCAAAAGGGAGTTCCATGTTCAACCACAGTGTGAGGACTAAGCTTGGAAAGCACAGATACCTCTTTACCCATGTTAGTCATGTGACGACTCTGCATTTTTGATGACTAAAACAACATGAAACCCTACAACTTAAAGCACTACAACCTCTCTAACCTACAGCTTCGGTGGAGGAGGCTTACAGGACACAATTTGAAAGGCAATATGTTTTCAAGGAAGTGTTAGATGCTTTTAAAATCAGGCAAATTTAAGCAGTTTCAGGTGAGGTACTAGAATATATCTCTTTCTTTAACAGACTCTTGTCTGAACTTTTCTGTTCCTGAACTTTTCATATACCTTATTTTTGGATCTTGCTGTCATTAAAAATTATTTTCAGAGAGTCAACGTGAGGTTAATGTATAGTAATCTCTTTTAAAAACAGAGATTACATTTTAGTTGGTTCTTAGCTCACGCAAAATGCTGCTGATTTGCTGGTGTATATAGACAATGGAAATAAGGCTGACTAATAGAAGCAAAATAGCAGGTAGCCTTAATCCATTACAAAATAACTTGTAACTTTTATAATTTGCTCTGCAGAGCAACAGAGATAATAACTTTGTCCACTTCCATATGGAGAAGCCTTCCGCTTCCTAATACCTGACACACTTTCACACTCCAGGGTTCACTATAAAGCAGAATATGTCTCTGCATTAAAGGAACAATCTCGGGCAATCCACAAAGCAAATTATTCATTTATCATACTTATCTCTGTTTCAGAACAAAAGCTTTTATGATGACATACCTGCACTCAGATTCCTAGTTCTAGGGATGTAAAACCAGATCATATCTGTCATGATTGTCACCATTATTGTCATGATATGATGGTCATTACAACATGAGAAGAAAGAAATATTCTTACAAATACCTTAGGCAAAGAATAAAGTCTTGAGCAATAGAAAGACAAAACATTAACCCTAAACCTGAGGCTGTTTCAAAAAGCCTTTGGAGAAAAGAAGGATAAGTTCAAAAGAAGGATGAGTTTTCTCCACCTTGGCTGGTGGTAAAATAAGCCTAAGCTCAACTCTTTGCATGATCAACACTGAAGGAGACTTAAAAAAATAGAAGTGGCAAGGGTCAAGACTAGCTGGGTCTTTCATCTTCATCCCTGATCTTCTCCATTGATTTGCCAACTTGAAATACCTACTGCAGGATAATGGCCAGTCCCCTAGAGGCATAATATTTTTAAGATGTGAAGGTTACTACCCCTCATTTTCCTCTTTAAAAAAAAAAAAAAAAGTCAAAGGTTCTTGAATCAGATGACTTGTTGACAGCAAACATGGTATTTGAATTATGAGCACATCAGAGAAGCACATCAGTGAGTTTTGCCTTAAGAAATGTGGAAGATAAATATCTAACTATAGAGCACTGGAGTATAGAGCACCGGGCTTTCCAGCAGAGTGGAGCATTAGGAATCGAGAGCTGGATGAAACAGGGTGATGTTTGGTGCTAAACAACGACAGCTGGCCACTAATGGTAAGGCAAGCTCCAATACAACCAGCTGAATGTGCTCAGACAGCATGAAAGATTCTGAACAGGAAAACTTTCACATTTAAAATACATCTAAATGGAACCTGGGGAGAGAGAAAGAAACAAAAACCAAAAAGAAAATGAGAAAAACGGAAGCAAGCGCGAGCTTGTCTCTCAGCCCAAGCAGATACCCTTTTCTGATGTGGTTCAGCACTAAGAAGAGAGGTGAGTGTCCCCCCTGATAGGAATGTTTGCTGGCCACATAAAAGACTGGAGGGTCCTGATGCAAGAACGTTGTTGATTAATGCCTTTGCCTGAAAAAGCATATTTTTTAATGTTGAATACGTCCAGTGAATTATGTTTCCAGAATGCCAAAGTACTGCAGAAAACCCAGATCATCTCCATGCCTACTAAAGTTTAAGTAACCTCTACTGAATACTTTAATACTAGTCTTTTCTGTCTGCCTAAGTCAATAAGAAGTCAATTACCTGCTACCAATAAGAGTCCATGAAGAGAAATATTTTTTTCCCCAAACTACCAGAAAATGGAAGAAAGGACCAGAAGAAAAACAGTGAAAGTGTAATAGTTAAATTTGTGATAGAGCTTATGAAAGTGCTCAGACAGTTATGATAGTTCATGCTCAGGACTTTCAGGTACTGTGTTTCATGTCAAGAGGGATCCACTCACAATCATCTTACAAAAAACTTGTTTTAAAATTGGAGTTGGCTGACTATTGCATGTATTTGGTTTTTTTGCATTTTTTATTTTTTATTTTTCCAGTCAGGCATCATTCTGTTAGCTTCAAAATTAATCATAAGCAGTGAGCAAAACCAATATTTTTCTAAAGAAAAAAATCAACAATGATTGAGGAAGCTCAGCCAGGAACTGATTTAAATTATTCTTGCCAAAAAGTGAAAAAACACGTTCCTACTGTAACTGGATACTGAATCTAAAATCACAATAACAATTTTCTTCTAAGAGGGGAGAGAATTTAGACCAACACATATAGGGAAAAAAAGCTCTTAGAGTGATTTAAAGAAAATGTCACCTACATTTTTGGAAGCAGAGTTGACAACATTTTCATGATTTATTAACTTTCACATGGCAATGGCTGCTCTTTCAAAGACAGGTTGCACAACCAAAACACCCACAGCCCTTTATGGCTCCAGAGGTTTCCAAAACTCAGTGACTTGGTTCTCAAGTAGTTTTTGCCTTTCCATTTCTCAAGTCAAAGATAAAAGTGGGCAGGACAAGTCAACAGTGTTTCTTTGCGGGATGTTATGTCTGAAATGCCTCTCTTTATGGGAAGGAGGTTAATGAGTGAGAAAAAAGAGAGACTGAACTAATTTATAGTGATAACTGAAAAAGGAACATCATTTCAAAATCCAAACCTCATCTAAACTGCTTAGGGATTTCAAGTTCTTTTGTATTTTGACAGTGTTATCAGCTGTACTTTCGCACTGTAAGTTATTTTTAAGCCAAAGTGGAAGATAAAATTGTAAGATAAATACTAAAATGAAAAGAAGGGAGACCTAGAAATCTCTTCGGAAAGTCAATTGTTAAGACCCTTCCTTGTAGTACTGACAAGTAAACTGTTCTCAGTAAGTTTGCCAAAATACTCATAGGCTTTCTTTCATGTAAACAAAGCCTTCCCCCAGTTTAAATTGAAAAGTACACAGACATACTCAGGCATATTTCATCCTTCTTTCCACATTCATCGCTGCTTTTATAGCTCAAACACAGTGAGTGGGGGCCCAATGGGTCTATTAGAGGTGAAACCACAATTCCAAATTCCAGTAAAGACACTGAAGCTGAGCAAAATTCGTCATTGTAGAAATTTTGACTGGGTCCCTTATGAAATCCAAGAATATTACGCACAACTCGTTTGACCTCTCCAGAGTTTCTTCAGTTTCACCCTTGCTGGAGCAGAAGTAAAGATTTTCCTTTCTTTTTCCTCTTTCCAGTTATTTATGCTTCATTGTCTACTTTGACAAAACAGTACTTCCCAACGAAGAATTCTCCTTTGCATTTCTTTCCATTCTTCAATTGAAAAGAATATAACATTTTCTGAAGAGCTTACATCCTTGCACTGGGTCTAGTAGAATGGTCTCAACAGATCTGCATAGACAGAGAAAACTCATTTCTGAGAGCAAAGCTTTTTCCTTCCTTCCTTCCTTCCTT
>VZRV01006664.1:765772-801159 GCA_013398115.1 Falcunculus frontatus | reverse complement strand
CCTTCCCAAACCTTCCCAAACCTTCCCTTCCCAAACCTTCCCAAACCTTCCCAAACCTTCCCAAACCTTCCCTTCCCAAACCTTCCCAAACCTTCCCTTCCCAAACCTTCCCTTCCCAAACCTTCCCAAACCTTCCCAAACCTTCCCTTCCCAAACCTTCCCAAACCTTCCCAAACCTTCCCTTCCCCTAGGATGCTGAATGCTCTTTATGTTTTATCTTGAAATTATGAAATCAGGAGAGAACCAATCCAAATAAGCTGAGGAAGCCACTCAACAAAAGAGAGAGAAATAAACTAATGTACATTACCTCAAGACCTCCCCTCGGTTTTAATCTTATATATGCAGAGATAAGAACAGTATCTATTTATCTTAAGAATTTCCTGATGCAAAATGAATATAGCAAAATCTCAAATACATGTAGCAATGAGAAAAATCTGGGATGTAAATTCCAGTGACTGATTTACATTCAATAGACTCATTTATCATTTGCTTCTCAGATTTCACTTATCCTCTTTCCTACAACTTTTACCACCTGAAGTTTTCTTTCATTTCTTTATAAATAGAGTCACTTGAGGTGAACCAGGTGTCCTGGGGTGACTGTAGGATACTGTATTCCCTACCGTGTGCTGTATTCCCAGACATGAATCCTGTGCCTTCCTGTACCTTTAAGGGAGAGGTGGGGGGAAGCCGCTGGAATTCCTTCGGCGCTGTGTTCAAAACACAAACTCGCTGGCTTCTTCTGCCCGGCTGCTCCGCTTCTGCAGCAGGGAAGAGAGCGGCATCCTCTTGTTTTTTAGCTAGTTTCTTGTTCATCAGCTAAAGCACAGAGCCCTGGGACTTTGGTTTCATCTTCTTCTCTTCTGGACTGTTCAGCAACACCAGAACCCACAGGGAGACCTTACACCTCGGCCCAGAGGTGAAACCCAGCTCTGGAGAGGAGAAAAGCCACACCCACAGAGGTCTCTGAAATCTACCCAGGTTCTCTCCACAGCGAGAGGTTTTATTATTTAGCATTATTTTCTTTTTTTCCCCCCGTGCCTGCGTGCACTCTGCTTGTTAAATAAATAACTTTTTTTTCCTTTTTCACTTTCCTTCGCGGAAATTTCTTTCTGAACCTGGTGGGGGAGGGGGGCGGGCCTGAAACCTGCCTTCTTAGGAGGAGTCGTTCCTTCCAGAGCGTTTCCCTTAATTTGTCTCAAACCAGGAACACCAGGCCATTATCAAACACTCCTACCCATGGGCTAGTGCAGGGCAGCATTTCCTTGGGAAGATCACTGAGAGGATTCAGGCTCTGGGAGTCACATCAGCGATCAGCTTGGGCACTCTCTTCTCTATCTGTGCTGGGCTCAGTCAGCAGAGATGCTGGCATTCTAATGAGGGCACAGATTGTTGTTTTCCTGTGGCTTTTCCCCTATGCAGCCCAGACACGATGGGAATTGCATGGAGGCTGCTTGCCCCAGCTGCAGAAGTTGGAGCTGAACAAGCATTCAGAAGTTACACACTCAGCCACTTAATCAAGCTGACTAGTGGAAGGGTCAGACAATAATCTGACCTTTAAGGAGCAGCTATGAAAAGAAGGAGGTCAAAACCATCCATTTCCAGAAGCAGTGGTAGTAGTGTACAAAAGGTGTTCAGCTGGACTGTGCAGTGGACTGTGTCCTTAAGTTCTTCCAGCATACAGACCACATGTTACCACAGGCACAATATCCTCCCAGTCCCACCTTCACAGAATCCCACAACTAGACTAATACTTTTCATGAAGATTACTATTTATGGAAGATAGTTAATTAACTTATTTTATGAATTAATGTCCTTTTCCTTGGAGGGGCAAGCAAAAGTTACAAACCCTATATGCCATTTTGCACAGAAAACCACAGGTGTTCCAGAAACAGAAGAGCTGTATCGATGTTATGGGTCACAGAGCAGTGTGGTGAGATCTGTTTGGGGATCTTGTGAGAGGATAGACAACCAGTCAGTGCTCTCCTCCAACCTCACCTAACACAGATGAGTAATAGCCAGCTATTACTGGCGCCATGGAGATGGTACAAAGCATCTGCTTGAAGACTGAAACAATGTGGTGGCTTTGTTGCATGCCAGAGATGCTGCTCAGCTCTGCACTCCAGCAGGGTTTCAGGGAGAACTCTAACTCCAAAGACCACAGAATTGGCTTTTCAAAGTCGTGATTCATGCACATTAACTAGGAAAAGTAGGACACAACACATGCTCCTATTCTAAAGGACTTCAGTGCCAAGGCACAGTGATCTCTGACCTTTCTCAAATTGTAAATTAACTATTGGTTTTTGTTTTCCTTGATGTTCCTTTAGGTCATGCAAGGGATGCAAGAATCTAGTCTGAAGAATAAGAATTTAATGGCAGTAGCAAGCAGATGTAGATAATGAAACTCTGTGACAGGGCTACTATTTTCAGAACTGTCGTCTGAAAACATTTTTTTAATTTCAAACACGTACTTAAATATATATACACACATGCACAGACGGAGAAAGCAAGCTATCCAAACTGTAATGAAATTTGGCTATTTCTCTTCAGGCTAAAGAAGAAAAGGATTCTTTTTCTTTGTGTTTAGATATTCATCTGAGCCTCAGAGAGAGAGAGGATAATCAGGAGTTTCACAGAGTTTGTGGTCCCAACTTCCTTAAAAACATTCAATCAGCCCACTAAAGTCATTGCATTTTCGGAGTCTGTTTTTAATTTGTTAAGATCAGGAATACAGGCTTTTTTGAAAGAAAGTCCTTTTTCCTCTGTGAAGTGAGTTTCCCTGGATGTCTTTTAATGTCATATGATTAGGTAGAGAGATGCACTACAGGGATAACACAGATGATAGAAGAGAGGGTGGCATTAAGCTGCCTTATTTTCTCCATATCAAATAAACATGATTATTATATAAAATTGATCTTAGGACATTTTCAGTGATTGATCAGTACTCCTTTTTAGGATTTCAACAGTGTGCTCAGATCACATAAATAATGTTTTATTTTTAAATCTAAGTTATTTTCCAGCTGCATTCTTATGTGCCTGTCACTGTTTAAACATCTTATTTAGAGAGCTAAGGAAGGACAGCTCACCACATAGGTAGTTTTGTGTGTATTTTGTTTTCCTGTAATAGATTATTTCATTGTGTAACTTGCCTACTTTCTCGCAAACTTTGCTACAGTTCACAGAGACCTAACCACAGATTTCTGAAAAAAAAAAAAATTATGATCCTTTTCACACTAATGGATAAGCATTAATTTCATGCTCCTTTTTAGAATTTAATAATGTTGTTCTTGCATGTAATTTTTAATTTAGAATTTATCTTGTGCATATATATATAAATATTTTGTGAGCTTAAGACCAAATTCTACCCTTATCTGTAAAAATGAAAAAATGTTGAAGAACGCAAAATAGTTCTTACTGACAAAGAATTTCTGAAATAAGCTCCAGCTTTGTGTATTGACTTTAAGTCGTGAACAATAGTAAGAGTAAGATAATTCAGCCTTTACAACCAGTACAGAAAGCTGAATCTGTCTCATTTTCAGCATTAGGCAATACATGAAACCCACCTGGGGATCCTGGGAAAGCCCATTCAACACTCATTTTCAGCTTTGTTTTGTTTTTCTCCTCCCACTTCCCAGCCTACATGGACACTGAAGGACATACAATCCGTCTTGTTTTCCCACCTGTAACGAAGTACACTGGGGCAAAAACCCTGCTAGAAGAACTAGGTTACAAATGGTCTCTTAACCCATTACAGCTGCACCAGATATATAAATTGGCTGCATGTGTTGTGTTCTTTCACTTTAAATACACTCTACCTTTAGAAGTTATTCTTTAAGCTATCTTCTGTTGCCATAGGCACACTAGGTTGAACAGATCTAGTTAAACACAAACAAGACAAAAATAAAACGTGTGAACCTGTGCCTTGAGAAAAAGACACCCTGCCTTTTCCAAGGATTCCACAGAATGAGCATTTTTGACAATATTTATATATGCTGGGTTTTCAACTCTACCTTGGACCTCCAGCGTACAACGATTCTACACATACACACCCACACTGTACACACATTGGCATATGGTATTTACAGTACACCTTCCATATTATCATATAACTTTCTTATTTCCCACTATGAAACACAGAGAAAATTTATGCCGTGTTGCATACAGTATGCTGTGTTCAAGTGAACTTTACTACATACAAAGTTTCAAGAGCAGGTCTGTGCGAATCATTAACTTTTCAAAAGGCAGCAGTTCCCTTCTGTCACTAATGACATGCGTAACAGTTTAATGTAATGCTACTTTTAATTATCAGAGCCCTTTCTTTTAAATATCAAATTTCCCTCTCTAAATTGTCCTGAGTTCTCTTTACAGTCTCATCTGTCACTGTAAATGTCATCACTTTATTCCTTCTTTGGATGCAGTGACGGGCCCACTCTTATCCCCAGCTTTATCTCTTTTTCCATCCTTTATTGTACTACAAAGATCCCTCTTTCATAGTTTACAGCTGTATCCGCTTTCCACACGTGGCAAATGATTGCCTCGGTAAAGGTATTTTCTGTTTCAATCTTGCATTTTCCCAAGGGAGAACAAAAGGGACAAGCTTTCTGGAGTTGGTTTCACTGAGAAAATTGTTTAGAATTGCCTCATTCCTCAACAGATTAACGAATGCATACAATCCCGGCTTAAGTGCTATTGTACAGCACAATTTGTCCATTATACTTTGTCCCTTCCATTTATAAAACCCCCTCACCAATTAAAGTAATACAGCCTTCCAATACCTGCTCCCAATTAAATCTGAGCTGTATTACCTGCCTTGATGCAGCTGGTCACAGATTCCTACCACTTACTAGCATTCATTAGCCCAATTCATTATACGGGGGCTGGTGGCAGGAATTCAAGCTACCGGCTTTATTCAGGGGCCATCAAAATTATCAGCTTTCAGCACAAGGCCCCAATAAGAACAGGATTAAGTGAAGGGAGAGGGAATTCATACAGTAGCGAAATGTCATTGTTTCTACTTTGCTCATGTCTCTTCTAGATCAGTGCATCAGGAGCATCCACTGGGTGTACAAAAGAAGACAGCTGGTCACAATTGGAAGAAAGCCTTTTGCTCATTTGCTTTCAGTATAGCTCCTAATTTTGTTTTCCTGTACCTCCTGCCTCCCAGCCTCCTTGCTCCAAAAGATAGCCTATTGTCCGATCTGGAGCCTACTTATAGATGTGATCATTAACCACTCAACGTCTGCTCTGCAGACAGTACAGTTAAAAGACAATCTTTCACTTACTGAGATGAAAAAACCTAATTTTTCTGCAAGATGAAAAATTTCTGAATTGCTGATGTTTCACTGCCCAGTGTAGCAGGGCTTTTCCAGGCCCTTGGTGCTCCCAAGATGCTCTGCTAGGTGATAGTGTGGCGTGGCAGGTTGTGTAGCAGGAAAAGCCATCTGCTGCTCTGAAGTGGTTTAGGTGTCAATGCCCACTCTGTAACTGAGCTTCCAGATTTTACTGGATGGTGGTGATAGTAAGACAACCAGCCACATTATAAGCTTTGGGGCTGTCACAAGAAAAGGAATTGGGGCAGAGGAAAGGGGAGATTTACTCTTGCCTGGTACTTGGAGGTGGCATGAAGATGTCGCGTTCCAGCTCTGCCCACTCCAAAGAAGACTGTGACCATGTCATGGCTTGCTGCTGGCCTGTCTGGGTGCAAGCAGGGCGATTAGAAAGAGAGGGGAAACAATAATATTACCTGTGAATGCGGTGAAAAGAGAGGCTTGAAAAACTCAATCTAGACAATTTTGGACCAATTTTAAGCTAATTCTTTACCGCAAACACTCATCTCTTATCAAGGATCAGCAACATATGCACATCCATAGCATTTTTTGAGGTGGTGGAGGATGTATATTAGTGTTTTCCTCTCAATTAACTTCTAGGCAATTTTCCCAGCTAAATACATAACATCTTTGGCAACATGCCAACCAAAACCTTAAGACCCAACACTAAATTCTGTACTTATACAGGCAGCTTAGATTTTCATGTGGTGAACTGGAAGAATGCCAGTAGCTCCCACCATAAACCTAGCAGTAGGAACACTATATATATTTTTTTATCAAGAAACTCTACTTTACTTTTCTAAGGCCGCTTGAAAACTGCACCATTTTAACGTTCCTTTAGCACAAAATAAAAGAAAGATTTAACCTGCTATTAAATTAACCCAATTAGCCATTTATTTCATGTAACCTTACACTTCTGATGGCATTAAATCAAACACACCAACATGTGGATTTTTTTNNNNGGTTTTTTTTTTTTTTTTTTTTTTTTTTTTTTTGTAAGTTATGGTAATTACACACTGCCTGCTAGACAATAAATTTCTTGCTAGCTTTTTCCCCTGTTCTTTCCCTCTGGAAGAATATTGCTAGAACAGAAGCATTTCAAGACCCCTCCTCATATACCTTGTATAATGGTGTATTGGAACAAGATGGAATACCTATGCATCTTAAGGCATCAAATAAAATAATCAAAAAACCAGAGAAAAATGTGGGGTTAAAAAAAGGAAAAAGTAAAAACAAAAAAATGAAAAAGGGAAAAAAAGAAAAGAAGATAAAATATTTACAAAGGGCTGGCTTCCAGGCATGATAAACTGAAGTGCAGGTGGGTGTAGCCTCTACACGTTGTCCCTGTCATTTGACTCAGATCACGTACCAGAGGCCACTGTTAGCTGGATGTTATATTTTTCTCCAATATCAATTTTTTGAGGAGAGTGGGGAGAAAGAAAACCCAGTTCAAGTAAAAACTGGCAATAATCCATAATCAGAATGCCCAAATCTGTCTCTGACACATTCACAAAGAGAGAAGCCGAACAACCATGTGTGGCACTACTGCCACCAAGGGCAGTGTGGTTTTTCCTGATGTTCTGGCCCTCCTTTGCCTTCCAGACAACGCCTTTTGTGGCCGGGTTGCCTCTGCTGCTACCCAGTGCTTGCCAGTAGTCTCCTTCATTTGCTGGTGCCATTTTGTTCCATTTCCAGGCTGTGAGTGAAGCAGTTTATCCCAGGGCAGACGAGGTGCTGCAGCCACCCGCAGCGTGCCCCGAGCTCGTGCCGGCAGCGCCCCGCCCGCGGTGTGCTCAGTGCCCCAGGAGAGGGATCAGGGGCAGTTCCTCCACCTTGAAGCAGCATTCCCATTGCACACCGTGCCTGTGTGCAGCTCTGGCAGGAAACTGTCAGCAGCATATTGGGTATCCTCACAAAGCAAGGAGAGTGCCCTCCTTGGTTCTGTTTAGATGTCTTCTTTGGGGCTTACTTTCAAAGATGGCTCTGACTTCTGACCCTGCTGCAGATGGCGTAACTGTTGCCTTGGCAGGCTGCCACTCACATCCGGTTTCCAGTCTCACGTTCTCTTTCCTTTACAACGTGGTAACCCTGCTCCCGGCTTTTAATTTCTTCTCCTTTCCTCCCTCCCTCCCCCCTTCCCCCCCTCTTCGTTTCTAGTTCCCCTGGCAGGCACAGCTTCTTGGCTCCAGAAGCTTGTTAGGTATTTGTCATCAAAGATTTTATTCTTCCTTCCATAAAGTTCACCCACGATGACAAAAGTAATGAATGACTCTAAGAAGCATCATGATATTCTAGCTAAAGGAAGCCAAGAGAATGGCTGAAGTGTCTTTCCTTCTTCTTCTTCTTTTTTTTTTTTTTTCCCCCCTTGGCTGTCAATGTTTTAATTTCTCAATTAACTTCACTTGCAACTCTAGTAAGCATTAACAATCTTTTGAATCTTATGTGTGTTTTTAAATATGAAGAGCTTTGTTATCTTCACAGACTTTTAAAGATAGACTTGATAAACTGTAAATAGCACAAATTTGATATGGCATCTTGAATTGATATATCTAGAAGACTTTCTGAAATAAATTACTTTCAAATCTTTATCTGTTATTAACTCTTCAGGAATCACACAGTGTTCAGCAATGTGAAATATAACAGCTCTGAATCTGATATAATCTGAAAATACATACCCATTACTGTTTAACTCAAATTCAGTACTGGAGAAGTTCAATGCTTTTAATTTTGTTTCTTCTCTGTGATGAAACTTTTGCACCTCAATTCCTTACTTCACCTTTAAAAAATCCTTGCCTCTCTAAAACATGCTTTCTACAGTTCTGGATTTACATTTCTTTGTATTCAAAGGTGAAGATTTAAAATTTTAACTTATGTAATACTTAAAAATCACATTTTTGATGCAGAATTGCACTGTGCTCTACATAAACACCCTCAGTTTTGGACTGCCAAGAACCAGGCCAGGATTCCTGTTTTCTGATTTCATTCGAAAGCAGGCTGAAGCAGGGAGGGAAAGGAATGAGCATGTCCCAAGCTGACACACCTTATGATGATGGAGGAGTTAATAGAAAGCCTTGGAGAAAAGTGTCATTAAGTCTGACCCACAAATTTGGACATAAAAGGGGACATGTGTTTACATATGTGTTTCACTGCTCTGAGATGCACTGCTACAGACCATAGTGTTTCTACCTTTCTTGGGATTTTCATTTAATCCTGACAAAACAAGGCTCGGAGTATTCAAGAAAAGGTAGTTCTTGAGATGAGAACAGAATTTCCTCAAAGGAAAATGAAAAACTTCATTGTGGATTAACCTTGTCCCTAATTCCTATTACCTGGAATGTTTGATGCTGTCGTGTGGTCTGATTCTCTAGCAGCTCATGATTCCCAAGTAATTCAAAACATTACCATCTTTTAGCTAAACAGATTTCTTAGTTTAGCCCAAGCCAACTGCTCTGGCTCTGTGGGATCATCTTTTCCAGACACTGGTGAGAATGAAGGCAATACCTTCAAATATATTTGTGTCAGCTTCATCTTTACAGCACATAGATCTGTGCTCTGTTTGCTTCTTTTTAGGTTACTCCTAGGCAAAACACTGGGTGAATAATCCACCTTATTTATTTACAATATGAGCTTTACTTATTAAAAAAAAAAAGAGAGAAAAAGAAGGATGCGCCCTTTCAGGATTCCTCTTTTCAAGAAGATTCTTCCATTTATCTGCATTTCTAGGGCTGTTCACTGTGTTGAAAACAAACTTTGAGTCACCTTTCCAACCTGCCTGAATAACAATTTAAAATGTTATGGTACTGCCACTTTTTGGTTTTGAATATTTGTCGTCATGTTGAGCAATTCTTTCCTTATGTTTGCAGATACACAGTAGATTCTTCTGACATCTGTACTGCCTCCTGGCTGGGATGTATTGTATTTCCAAAGACATTGGATTTTCAGAGATTTGTAGGATAACAGCTGGTTTTCCTACATGCTGTTGTTGCCCACTGGAGGCAGTCCAGCTTGCAGACTGTGACCCCTTGGGGATTTTTTGCCTTAGCCAGACAGGAGTGCACTTGTTGTCCATATTTCATATAAAGCATTCAGCTGTGTGTTCAGCTACCATACCACAAATTATTGGAACTTCACTTTAGCATTTCAAGGATTTTCATTAAAAATTTCAGTTATGTGTAGACACTGCCTTAGAATGATTTTGGTCTTCTTCCATTTATCCAGAAAAGTGGCTAGCAACTGCACAAGGGAAGAGACTACGCTGCAGGTAGAACTGATGCCACCTTTCTGCTCTTCAGTCTATACTCAGGCTGAGCAAGGGTTTCCACAGGTATGATTAGATGCTTTACAAAGCTGAAGTAAATATTTTACTGCCCTCATTTTTCTTGGCTAATTTCTCCTTGAACTTTTTGCTGTTGTGCTTTGGGCTATCGATTTAAGACATTGAGCAAAATAGACTAACAAGTTTCCATTATTCACTCTGGAGGTATTTATTCTTTTTTTTTCCTTCAGCACTGCTCTGTTAACTTTGTGTTTTTGTTTAATATAGTCTGTATCAAAAAGAAAGGCAAAGTTGTTGTGCTTGTAATAGACACACCAACCTTAGTAGGGCTTTTGAAATCTTTACTTTTACTACGTACTCTTAGGTTTTTGTTTCTAACAAAGTTGCTTGAAATCTTGTTTCTGGTAGCATTTACTTTAATTTATACACAACATTTTGAAGTACATTCTTTCTTTCTGTGAAACTACATGAAGAAAAAAGCATGCTCCGTGATTTTCTTCTGTGGCTTCTCTTCATCTTCCACTTGCATCTCTCTGTGGTTTTATGATCATGTAAGATGTTGTGATGGTGCAGAAGTTGGAACCTTGTCCTGAATGCTCTCTAGGATTTTGTAAAGTTCTATAGGTCTTGCTATTCCACCACATACACAGATGAAATCTGACTAAATTGCCAACTTTCAATGACAGTGAGAAACTTTATTTGTTTAATTTAAGAATAAATAATTCTCTATTGACACCAATGGTCTCCACCTATACATACCAAATTGGTCAAACTGGTCAGACCAATGGTCTGTTTCCCATCTCCAACATTGCACAACAGCAGAGACATAGAGAACAACATAAGAACTGGGAAACAGCTGTGATACTTCCCAGCTCCCAGCACTGGGACTTATTAAGCCATGGATGGCAGCTTTGGGCTTAATAGTCCTTGATGGATTTTTCTTCCAAGAATAGGAAGCAATCATAGCATTTCACACTGGTAACATCTCATGGCAAAAATTCTACAGCTTAATTATGTCTGCTTCTACATCTCTGAGATCCCTGACCACAATTTCCCCTTTCACATAATTCTTTGACACTGTGTGTTCAAATACTTTTATGGATGTGCTGTATTTTTAAGTTTGTATTTCACGTCCTTTTTTATCTGATAAAACACCATCTTCAGAAAGGAGTGATTGCTGAACTTTTCTCCAGATTCACCATAAACAGTAAATAAATTTTCTTTGTGGAATCCAAAGTTGTGGAGTTTGTTTTGTTTTGCTTTTGCAAGGATTAATGCATGTTTTGCCTTTCTTATTTTTTTATGGGATTTGCTAAGATGTGCTCCTTCATTGTTTCCTTCCTCTAGAAGATTTCCTCTCCTCACTAGAAGATTGTGAGCTTCATAGTGTGTTCTCTTTCTCTCCAGACTTTTGAGGACATTGTCATATACAGAGTGGTTTGCATTGGCAGTGCAGTTTCGAATCTGCAACAATCTCATAGATACTACATGACTAGTTCCAAAAGATCCTTTCTGATTTTTCTCCAAGGTACAATGCCTTTCTGTAATTCTAATATCAAGTCTCACTATTGGTTTGCAAAGAGAATTAACTTTTTGATCCTTTTTATTTTCTTTTCTTTTAACATTTCATTCACGCACTGGGTATAACAGATGCTGTCTACATCCTGCCATTCTTATGGATGTGGACAATATTTCTGCTGAGCAAAGAGGTAGACATTTCCTATAATTTTTGCTCTAGGTTGTCACTCATTCAGTCACAGTGTCAGTTGTAAATGTTAGTATTATTTCTTCCCGAAACTGTATCCAGGAACATATCAATTATCAAAACTGTAGAACCAAGGTATTTAAGCTTGCTTCATCATTTTCCTTTTCCTTATTCTGTTTTGTAATCAAACAGTATCATTGTTGCTCAAACTCTCTCCTTGTAGGTGTTCTCCAACTGTATTACTCCCACTGCTTCACTGTTTGCTGATGTGATGTACTCAAACATAATGTCTGCTGTAATTATCTTCCTCAGGCATGGGCGTTTCTTTTCCCTCACATGGTGCAATCCACTACTATTGCAAATGTGCATCGATGGCTTTCTGTCACTCTTTTCAACAGAAATACTGCACAAAAGGGGCATTCCTCTCCTCACTATGAATTCCTTTTTAGTGAAAGTATGTATTTTATCACAGCCTGACATTTGCATACTGGTACTTCTAAATAATGTCATATCAATTTAGATATCTGGATAAGTCAAATAATTTGAGTATCCTATTGAATTATTTTTCTAATACTTGTAATTTTCTTTCAATTACTTTTGATTTGGATCCTGTATAGTACAAATCTTATACATTTCCATATTTTAAAATATATGGGGTTTATTTCAATCTAGTGAGTCAACCCTTTTAGTTATTTTAGTGGGGCATTTTTCTAAACTCTGTCTCTTTTTTTTTTTTTTTTAAATGTAGGAAATGTTTCACCTTTTATTTTTCAAGGCAAACAATCTCAAATAGTTTAAACAGCCTGTCTGGATTTTCTCCCTCTTCTTTACTGAACTTAAAATCAGCAACCCATGCACTGTAGATACTGCTGCCATTTTGCATGGTGCATAAAAGCAAATGAATAGCTATTTAGATTTTCAGATTGCTTATTAAGAAGATATGATAAAGATATAATCTCATTTGATTCTTTCTGTCCTTAGTCCTATCTTCTGATTAGTTTCAGTAAGCCATGCTTTATTTCTAATGCCATGAGGTTTTTTTCTTTTGTATAATGCCCACATAAATGTGGAATACATAGAGAAGGGCACGCTAAAAAGAAATTAGTACAAAAAATTTTAAGTACACATTCCATCTCACCAGCTCAGCTGAATTCAGCACAGTGGGGAGAGGAGAAAGTGAGATTGCCCCATGAAGAAGAGTCCTCATGACAGCCTTTGGCATCTCTTACCAGAGATATCACTGGTTATGGAAAAACTGTGTTAACACTGTCCTGGATTTGTTATTTATTCAAGTGGTTTCACACAGGAGACCAGATGTTTCTATATGCAACGGCGTAGATGGTGAGGAGAAAATACATCCTGGAACCCAATCCAGAAGAATAGATGGATCTAAACCACTGTATCTCTCCTGAGGGGCATTTTTGAATATATGTATATGAATATAAATGTACATGTATGTGTATATATACACACACATATATATATATATTTTTCTTACTTGTGTGTATACATACACAGACAGAGCACAGATGAACTTCTACAAAATTTCATCAGCCAAAGCTAGGGGATATTATTTCACAGATGGCTGGAAGAACCAAGAATTCTCTTTGTGCAAGGACTTCCGTCACTTCCCAAAGGAGCTATACAGTATAATCAGTTTGATATACACGTGCAGTCATTTAGATTCACACATTTTATGGAACTTTGACTCACACTTCCTTTCTTCTATTCTCCATTTTGACAATTAATGTGTTTTGTTACTGAAGCAGCTAAAACATGCGGGATCATTTTTCTCCTATGACACTCAGTTCACCATCAGTTTCAGAGATGTCGTCCTCTGACAACACATAAAACAAGGATGGGCTTTATTTAGGCATTTTGAAGTCAGTTTTTGCTTTTTATTTTCTAATTTTCTGTTTCTATTTAGACCTTTAAGTAAAAATAGCTACAAGACAGAAATGTCTCTACTACTATTTCTACTTCAGGGCTGGATTTCTTCAGTCACTGCTGCAAAAGCTGTAACTTTCTCTTCTGTCTAGCCAGGAGTTTTCAGAAACTCATTACTTTCCATCATCCCTTACTTACAAGGCTTTTTTCCTAACTCTTAGGTTCACTCTTTAAAATCAGTTGCATTGAAACTGCTGCGCCTCAGATATATGCTTTGTATCTTCCTTTTTTAAGATGTGGCCGAATGAAGACCTGATTAATGGCATTTTGCATCTTGTATGCACACCAAGTGATATGGGCTGTGACCTACCATCCTCATAAAGCTACATCTCTTGGCCATCCACCAGAATGCGTGATGTGTGACTGTAGCTACAGGGACCTGCACATCGACTTGTTTGGCTTCAGGACTTCTAGACACATAAGATATGAAATGCACCTTTTGATCTCTGCTGCAGGAATTGAAGGAAACCAGTTTTAACTAGGCCTATAATAGGTCAAAATGATCAAAAGGGTGGAAGAAGTGTTAACTAGTAAAAGACTAACCCACTGCTCAAGGCAGGTAGCACTACATGTCAAGACTGAGTAGAAGATAGGTGTTAAAAGACCTCATTTTCCTGACGTAGGTAGGTTTGATCTTCCACAGGTGTAATGATTTTAATCTCTGTAGGATGCCATTCATCATTGTTCTATTCATCACCACTGAAGATCAATGGACACATCAGTTTTAGGCCAAACACAGCATATGCAGTAGCATACTGAACAAAACAGCACATGAAGAATGCAGAAGGGAAAAAGCAGGAGATATTCATACTTGTTAGCATTGAATGCTTAACTTAGGAGCCAATTTTTCTAATCACTCAGTGAGGAAAGACAGATTACCCTGGAGCAAAAACTCCTACAGAGGTGTCCAGAAAAAAGCCTTACAGTGTTACAGAGAATATTGCAAATGACTCTAAACTCCCATTGCTCCTATCTGCCCCTAACCCCATGGTGGGGGCAACAAGAAGGAATAGCCACTAGTACACACTCAGTTTCAGACATTCAGCATCACAGCTGCAAAAAATAACTAAAAAGAGTCAAGCACACATATAGCATTAAGAAAAAGGAGACTCCAAGGCCCCTTCCTTAATCTCTTGCTATAAATCCTGTTGCATATATTTTATTTGGCAGCAAGCTATTTCAATATATAACACTGACATTTTTCAAGCAAGTCAGCTCTGATTTTGAAACCTGAAAGTTTTCAAGGATGGTGGTATCTTCACCTTAATTCTTTACTTCTGATTCACTTCTAAGATAATGTGTGTTGTTTTCCTTATTTTTGATGCTTCTGTAAGTGAAACACACTCAGCCTCCTATTAAGTCACAAAATCCGTTAAGCACTTACTGATATAAAATCAATGATTAACAAAACCTTTGCACACTGGTGGTGCCTTTAATAATTATTTCACAAGTCTGGACCCAGATGTCATGATAATTACAACCAATAATGGCTCTAATACCTTTTGAATTGATTACCATGGATCTGTTCATACTTGCCAAGACAGAAATAAGCCAAAGACTGTTGCAGTTATTTTGATTTATACCTGAAAGATTTTCAGCTTTCAGAAAGACTCTGTAAATTAGAAGCAAGTCTAATTGTGTGCATTTTTGCCCAGGCTTTCTAAAATAGACATGAATAGTGCGTGGCACACACAATATTTTAAAAAAATAGACAGAAATAACTAATACAATTTTACACAATGAATGGTAAAAGCAAGAATAAGCTGTGAACAGCATCACCACTTGGCCTAAAACCTAGATAAAATTCAAGCATAGAAATTAATTATAAAAAATAAAAATTACCTTTTCTCCCTTTGAACCAAGTTGCATAGAATTTGTCCTTGGATATAAGCATACTGGGTACTGTGCAGTGAAGGAGGCTGAAAGCGGTATCACATTTCAGTAGTGTCTTATTTGCTAGTACAGACTGAAGGAGCAGGGAACCTTTTGCTATATAAATGATTTCAGACATTTATTCCTCTACAGTGTTTTTGAAGGTTAGCAGTATTCAAATAATATTTCAAGTTTTATTATTACACAAACCTCTTATGATTATTATACCCTCAGCTCAGCTGATATGGTAATACGTGGATAATTTACCAAGTGAGGAAAAAGCGTGTGCACTATGCACCTTAGAAGATGTGTACTACAACATCCAGCTGAAATATTTGTATTTCAAGAATTGCAATGTTCACATTCCAGGTATCAATTATAAAAATGCCCGACATGTTAATCAGGACTTCCCAACTTTGCTTTTAAACACCTAATGAGGCAGCAGAAAAAAATATATATAACATAAAATCATCAATGTAATGGGGCAACCAAGCCATTAAAGCCTACTTTTATCTCATCTAAGTTTAGAAACCATTTTGGGGTGTCTAAAAGGTTTACAACTGTTAGGGGTCCCTACACAGTCGGTGAAGAGAAAGAGAGAGAGATTGGGACACCCAAGAGCAATTCTGCCATGAAGGAATGTGACATTTAGCTTCTCACCAACCTCTGAGGAGGAACTGTGAGGTGTTACCTAATACTAGATAGACATTGTTCACATTTTGACCCAAAGCTTCGAATTTACTGGGGTGTACAGGCAACCAGTGGCCTGTGCCACTTCTGATTTGCTACCTAAACCCACAGCTCAGCAAGCCTAATGATCATCCTTGATGAAAAGTATTAGAAGAAGCTGACTTTAGAGCCACTAGGAAAATTAAAACCTCAGGACTCATTCCCAATTGCTAGTAGAGTAATTAATAGATTACTGAAATAAACACAGTTCAAGTATTATAATTATAACTGTAATACTCTCAGGGTATTCGCACAGTACAAAGGCACAGGCCTCATGATTCATTCAGTTTCTTCAGATATCAGTGAACCACAGAGAAGATGTCACCAGAACAAACAATTAGCAGACAGATACTTCATCCTTTGTCGGGGTTGTAAGGCAATGATCGTGTGCAAAGGCTGTCCTCAGAAGAGTTATGTTGCTGGGTATCAATACAGGTTGATCTGGTTGCCTAAAAGTATCAAGTGCCATTTGACATTGTGTCCTGCCTGGCCATAACTGCTGTTCCTGAAGAGCATCATTAAGGTGTGGGTCTCACACAGATCCTGTGCACCATCTGCGAGCCCCAGGAGAAGTCAAAACAACAATAAATGCCTATATTTAGGCAAAAGACTATGCATAACTTTACTGCAAGCTTTAACAGAATCACTGAACAAACAAATAGCTACCTTATGAGAACAGAAGTAGCAGAATCTGATCCAGACATATTTTGCTATTTGCACCCCTTGGGATGAATTTGTGCCAAGTACATTTAAAATGCTGTCTATGGACTCTCCTTCCTTCTCTTGAATTAGAGTGACTGTTTATCTGAAAGGAGAAACAGGATAGATATGATCTAATTTACATTTAAAATATACCAGGATTTGTGGTTAAGGGTGTAAAACAATGCACATTAAAGGAAATGTCAAAGCCATTCATAAAGTAAGATCTCTTTATAGGTTGCAATATAAGCAGAGATTGTATCAAGTTGTTATTTTTTCTACATTATGTTTATTGCAAATTTTATAAATTCTCATTTCATATTAATATTCAGTATTTGTACAGTATGTGGACACTATGTAAACATGAATGTTCACATTGTCATGTTGTTATGACAATTTGGTTCATTTTTTATAACTTCCATAAATTATCTATGAAACTGCAAACTAGCTTTATCACTGGCATCATCATTTTCAGAAGCATATTAAATATTTTGTGGAAAGTGTATCAACATAAAGGAACAAAGGGAATAGCTCATCATATTTGATTATTTTATGATATATTTATATAAATACTTAGTATGGTATGTTTGATGACTGCAGCCAGGCACCTGGGACAAGATCAGAAGAAAAAGCTTTACAAGAGTGTCGGTTCGATAATGAATTTAAATCACTGAGAATTTGCAAGTGAAAACAATAAGATTATTATATCTGTGTAATTTCTGGCTTTGGTGTAAGTGTGCTGGGACTGGCACCAGCATGCTTGGAACTGCTGCAGTGACCTGGTAGACCTCTTGCTCCTTCAGATTCATTTTAGTGGTATAATGTCTCTGGATAGATTTACCCCGTGATTCAAGGGTTGAGAAAATTCATTCATGTTCACGCTTGTAAGCCCCCGGGACCAAGTACATGTAAAGAAGAGCCTATGACGTGGCATTAGATTTTAACAGCAGGAGCATCATCACCTTTCTGGCATTTTCTCTTCAAAGACAGACAAATATAAAGCACTTACTTTCGTCTTACGTGAAAAGCTTAAAAATGCTACAGAAAAATAGGCCTGACACCAGAGTTTGTCTATAATTGAATGGCAATCTCTCCACACAGCAGAAGTTTCAAAGTAACCAAGCATGCCTGTTGCTTGCCAGCAAGTAGGAAAGCGTGAAGCCATATGAATAATCTGTCCAACCAGTTGAATAAGATTTTATTTTTATAAGACACCATTTGGCGTGGGTACTTACCCACTCAAAATCATGTTTCATTTTAGAATTTATGTTTTGTTAATTAAATTAATTAATTTGTTTTACTATGGAATGCTATAGATAGGTTCTATTGGCTTAGTAAATGAAAATGCTTCCAGGCTAATTGGCCAGAACCAGTTCATACTGCCTACTTATTAGCTGATGAGACAATAACCCTCTTCTTTTTAAATCTCTCACACCAGTTTGAGAAGTTCTGATGCAGTTGCACACATACATATTCCTTGGCACATAATAGACAAGCAAGTAAAGTCTAACAATTTTCAATAGTAGTATAACAAAATTCCTACCCCAAGCATTATGCAGAGAAAGAGACGCCAATAAATGTCTTTTATTTCTGCAGGATAAATGAATGAAACTGTGAGGGGTTTTGGCAAGTTAGCATGATTTTCTACATATCAGTCATTTTCATTGTAGAGGAAGTTCAAACATCACTGTAAATTATTAGGCACCACATTAATCTGAAATCAGCAGGAAATTACACAGAATGTCACTGAAGGAAAGGTGAGGCTGTGCCTTAATTTATATTATTGACGTGTGTTAGTTCCAACTGGGCCTCAAACAAAGCCTTTTAGGATAAACAAATCAGCATCTGCTTTGCTGGAAAACTCTGACTAGCTCTACTGCCAATCTACACTTTCCGCTGACCTGTTGCTAGACCAAAATATTTGACAATACATGGGGTTCAGACATCACTTCAAAGCTCTGAAAGATTATGTAGATTTACATGTGTGCTCTTTTTTATTCCACTCTGATGACAAATTCCAATTTTCCAGCACCGAAACAGAGTGCCTTCAAGATGAAGGTACAGGTCTGAGACATGGGGAAGCACATGCACACTCATTTCACATGACTGAAATGCCCTGTGAAAGTGTAGCCAGTGATTAGCCCCTACTGTTGCCCAGACTGTTAGGAAATGTTTTGTCATGATAACAAGGAAAGCACCACCAAGCAGACCTTGTGGAACCAAATTCACAGTAGCAATATGGGACCATCAGTGTTTTTTAAAATTATTTCTTAAGGGATGTCACCCCATGTTCGGACATGGATTTTGAAAACAACATTGTGCTGGGAAATAAGTTATGCAAATAGTTTGAGTTATGACAAACAAAGTACAGTCTTGTGGCACTTAAGTGATAGCATGGTAAATCACCTTTTACAAAACTATATTTCTTCTGGAAATCTTTACTGGTGTGCTGTATTGGGTTCATATGGCCAGGTTTTTGTGGCATAGGCTACAGAGGTCGCTTCTGTGGGAAGCTGTTAGAAGTTTCCTCCATGTTCAGCAGAGCCAATGCCAAGCGGCTCCAGGATGGATGTGCCACCAATGGTGGTAATGCCTCTGTAATAATACATTTAGGAAGGTAAAAAAATGTTATTGCACAGATGTTATTGCAACCAGAAAAGAGAAGTGAGAATATGTAAGAGGAACAACTCAACAGACACCAAGGTCAGTGCAGAAGGACGGGGAGGAGGTGCTCCAGGCTCCGGAGCAGAGATTTCCCTGTACCCCGAGGTGAAGACCATGGTGAGGCAGCTATTCCTCTGCAGCCCATGGAGGACCACCAGGATGCAGAGATCCATCTGAAGACCATAGAGAAGACCCACACCAGAGCAGGTGGATGCCTGAGAGGAAGATGTGAACCCATGGGAAGTCCATGCTGGGACCTGTGGACCCATGAAAAGAGGACCCCATGCTAGAGCAGTTTTCCTGGTAGGACTCAGGACCCTGTGGGGAGCCCATGCTGGAGCAGGCTGTCCTGGAAGGACACCTGTCGAAAAGTGACCCACATTGTAACATTTTGTGGAGAACTGTTTCCTGTGAGATGGACTCACACTGTAGAAGTCCATGGGGGACTGTGTCCCATGGGTACCCACACTGCATCAGTAGAAGAACTCTTCTCTCTGAGTAGTGGCAGGAACAATGTGTGATGACCTGTCTGTAACCCGAACTTTCCATCTCCCTACACTGCTGAGGTGGAGGAGGTAAAGCCTGAAAAGGAGGGAGGGGGGGGGAAAGGTATTTTTCAGATTTTTTTTACTTTTCATTATCCTGCTTTGATTCTGTTAGTAATAAAATCAATTAATATCCCCAAGTCGAGTCTGTTCTTATATCAACTCATGAACCTTCATTTTATTTTCTCTCCCTGGTCCACTTGTAGAAAGGAGTGGTAGAGCATCTTTGGTGGGTGCCTGGCATCCAGCCAGGGTCAACCCACTACACTATGTATGCTACGTAAATTGAAATTATCTATGACACAAAAGATTTACTTAATGTGAATAGCTAAGTATATATAGGTGATATGCATGGGGGTAGAGATGCCATGTGGAGTGACCTTGACAGGCTTGAGAAGTGAGCTAACATAAACCTCAAGAAATTCAACAAGGTTAAGTGCAAAGTTCTGCACCTGAGTTGGAGCGATCACCAGTATCAATACAGACGAAAGATGAATAGATTTTGAGCAGCCCTGCAAAGAAGGACTTGGGGATATTGGTAGATGAAAAACTGGAGCCAGCAATGTGAACTTACAATTAGGAAAGCCAACTGTATCCTGGGCTGCATCTAAAGTGTGACTGGAAGGGCAAGGGAGGTTATTCTCTACCTGTACTCTGCCCTCATGAGACCGCACCTGAAGTACTGTGTCCAGCTCTGGGGTCCTCAGCACAGGAAAGTCATGGACCTGTTGGAGCAGGTTTCTTTGAAAACCATGAAGATTTGATGTTTCTACATTAAATTGGCTTCCAATTACTTGAGTTTTAAAGTGTTTGGTCTAAAATTAAATATACACATAATGCAGAAGCCAAATGCATAAATCGTGCAAAGCAGGGAAGACCCGATGGTTTTGACCAGCTCTAATTAACATGTTTCTACTGTTGGTTACTTTCTTTTTTTTTTCTTGTGAGGAATGCAATTCATTATTTTGTTAAAATTAGTCTCCTAGCTCAATGCTCATCTATATTTGCCCGTGTTTTATTGTGTTACTAGTTCTACTATACCCCTTAAATAAGTAATTTCCTTATGGGTTCTATTAATAATGGTAGAATCAGTTTTTGTTTGTACTGGGCAGGGAGTATAGGGAATGTGTTGGTTTTTATTAATGAACAATGACAGGATTCCTTTACAAACTCCAGAGAATTTTAGAGCATTATTAGAAACTCATTCACAACCACATATGAATCACTATGGTTTCCCTGAGCAAGAATGCTTTACTCTGAGTAGGGTATTACACATAATAACTGTGCCACTAGCAAACATCACCCTGTTATGTTTTGCTCTTTATCCACATCTGCTTGCCAGACTGTTCAGTAGCTGTTTCTTTCTGTCTCTGCTCAGCTATTCTGACTCCTAAGAATCTTAGGGAACTTAGCCAACCAAAAATTTACATTCCTTCTTGCTAATTCCCAGAATGCTAACACTTTTAATCTGTTTTCAGATTATCAGGTCAAATCAATGAATGACCCCCTATTTGACATCCCTTCCTCCAAAATCTCTGAAAAAATGAGATATTTATCCTAATTCCAAAATCCTAGAATGTTCTGGGAAGAAGCATCCTTGTGAGGTCAAGCAGAACATCCTTCTCTATCCAAGAGGAAACAGATCGACAGACAAAATAATCAGCACAACTATGCAAACTATCCCATATTCATCCATCTATCCATGGGATTAAGTTAGAAACAGCCCTTAGCTCTTGTTACAGATGAAAAATAGAGATAAATAAGGAAAAGGAATTCTTCTGAAGGTGATTCAGCTGTTAGTCAGGCTGCTTGATTGTTAACAGTCTTTTAGCCTCTCCACTGCTTTTGGGACAAAAAAAAAAAACCAAAAAAAAACCTTAAAGCAACAGTGCTTGCTCTTCATTTAGATATTGCTGTGATGAACCTGCAACTAGGCAGGACAAATCTACTCCTGAGTGCTGCTGGATGTACAACACAAGTAGAATAAATAACGAAAGACTTATTTTCCATTAAGAGTTTGACATTTACAAAGTGACTGCATGACATATCATGTCATGTGTTATGAACTTTTTAAAATAAAGATCCAAGCTGAGCACACATTCAGGAATTATATTAAAAGAGGTTTGGGTTCACTCACATTACTAATTATCCACAAAGAACATGGAGGCTAAGTCTTACTTCTTTTTTTTCTTTTATTGCATCATTATGACAAATATGTTTTTGCTCAAAACAACAAATATTAAAACGTTATTATGTTGAATTAGGATTAGGTGTTTCCACAGCAACTTCTTTCACCCTCTAAGGAAGATCTCAACCTTGCTACTCCTCAAGGGAGCACAAAGATCTCTCCCACTCTAGCGCTGTGGAAACCAGGAAATGGCTAGTCTCAAGAGAGATGCAAAATTACTCCTCCCTTCTAGAATTCACTTATGTTCCCACTGAAGTGTAATAATAATTGAAATTATATAATTCCATTGAATTCCTCTACTGACTCAATTTTTTTCACCTTGTTCTGAATTTGCCAGGATTTTCTTTTAATGCATGATACAGGACCTATTTTTTTTGCGAAATGTTTGGAGTTTTATTAATGATTTTGCTAACAATATTCCTTTTAAATGCTAGTCAGGCAAGTACTTGCTTTTAGAACAAAGTCTTATGTCAATGTCAGACCTGTAGTTAGAGTCCTGACTAAAGAAAAATAGAGATTGAATGGGAAATACTCTGTGACCTGGGCTGAAAACTTGAAGGTAGTGTGACTTAGAGGAGGATTGCTGTGTCAGGATTCACCCCAACCAGCTCCTCCTGTCCTGAGAAGTAAAAATTTGCTACTGGGTCATGTCAGTCATCATTTACAGAACTAACACTGGTATCCAGGAAGATTTGCGAGAGCAAAAGTAGATGATTTGGACATTTAGGTCCTTTCCCTTTCCTACTACTCTCTTTTCCAGGTGTGGACTTTTCACCTCTGTCACAGTACCTTGCAAAAGCACACACACCTCACATAGCGGAAACTCACTTACAAAATACTAATTCAGTCCTGCAGATTTCTGTGCCTCCAATGGAAGCAGCTTCACTGTAGCAGTGTAAAGCCACAATGGGTGTAGATGGCTTTATATCAGCCACAGCATTGTGCAGGGGTGAGAAGAGACCAAAGGCTGCCCTACGCTGTACACAGATGATGCCAGACACCTCCAGCAGACTCATAGCAGGACCCAGCAGCCAAGCTAGTGTCACTTATGGGAAGACATATTAAATAAATGACAAAAATTATGGACAGGCAGAGGAGAGAATAAAAAAAATCAACCCAAGGGGGAGAAACAGCAGAGAGAACACCAAGGTCAGAGCAGGAGAAGGAGGGGGTTCTCAAGTTGGGAGATGGTGAGTATTTCATGAAGGAAAAGGAGGCCCATTGAGAATTCATGCTGGATCAGAGAAAAAGTATGAAGAGGAAGGAGCAGCAGAAACAAACTGACAGGTACTGACCATAGCCTTCATTCTCCATTTCCCATTCTACCACACCACACGAGTAAATGAGATGGGAGTAGAGGAGTGAGGTTGAGTCTGGAAAATGGAGGAGAAAAGTTGTTGCTGTAATGTTTGTAATTTTATTTTGTTTGTTTCTCATTATCCGAATCAATTTTAATTGTCAATAAATTAATTTTTCTCAAGACAAGTCTGCTTTGCCACCATAGTAATTGATAAGCAATCTCCTTATCTTTACCTCTGCCCGCAAATATTCTTCTACCTGGTTTTCTTTTTATCTGCTCTCATCCTACTGAGTCTGGGGAAATGTGTGAGAGTTTGAGTGGGAATTTGGACCCACTGCTGAAATCAAAATGTTTTTCAAGTACAAGATCTGCTTTATCAAGTTGTGTAAAATCATCTGGAATATGAGGTGTGGAGGCTGAGCTGTTAAAGGTAATTTTTCCTCCATGTAGATATGGAGAAAAAGATTTTGTCCTGACAGAGTGAAATCTCAGTTGATGAATTTACTAGTGATTTCAACCTTCTTCTTTATTCTGCAATGTACTTCCAAATTGCCATCTTTGATTACTTCCATTTCTGCACTGATAGCCTCTCTGACTCTTTAACTTCACCTGACTTCTCATTTCCTTTCCAGTTCTGGATGAACTCTTCCCCATTACTTAGGCAACTTACTATTCCACGTTCTTTATCAAGTGATACTTCCACTTCATACTCATCACTACAGTTCTCTTTACTCTTTGATCTCAACACCAACTATCTGTCCCTTTATTTGGTCCTTTGCACTTTGTGAAGCTCTGAGGGGCACAACGCGTCCAATTTGGCCTTGTAAAACCTAATATTGTGGGTCTCTCTTGAGAAGACTTTTTGCACACCGTTGCAATGAAAACGTTGCTTAACACTATTGAAAGTACTCTCTTCAAATCTAATCCCACTGGCAATCTTCACCACAGGAAAGGCAAAATCAAACGAAAGAAATGTAACATCTGAGCAGAATTCGTGTTACCAAATTTCAAGATCAAATATATAAAACCAGTAGTAATCTATACTGATAAAATATAGTTTTGACAAAAATGCTGGCAAATAATTAATAACACTGAATAACTTGGGGTGTTTATATTGTTGGGGGTTTTTTTCACCAAGGTAAGGCATGTAAAATTTACTTCAAATCCTTTCCTAAGTGTTTTTGGATAATTGTCATTATTATATAACATCATAATATTATTAATTTCCCTCAAAACCTCATAATATTAAAAATTTCCCTCAAAATTTTTTAGAGGTTTAAATTTGAAAAGGAAGTGATATATGTTTGCAAAGTCATGAGATGCAGAGACAGACATAAAAGCATAAATGGGGCTGAGCAATCTGAACTCACTCTGAAACAACCAGCTCATTTTTAAAAGGGAAATCAAATTAATAATTAAAATTGTTTACCTGAGACAGGGAATCAGTGTGATCTTTAAGTCAAAAGCCTTATAGTATTTTTGAATTGTCCTATGGTACCTCTGATTAAGGTGTGGATATGCCTCAGAATCTAAAAAACAAACAAACATAGAAAAAGCTGAATTTGTTACTGAAGGAGTTTGTCTAACACAGGATAGCACTGTTTTTCTTAATGTTCATCTATATGAATTTCTCTGGAAAATCTTTCCATACTTCTTATTTGGAATATGAAGCATGCATGCTGGCTGAAATGCAACAGCACAGGGAAATAGAGTAACACACTTTCTGAGCATCATGGATGTTTTTTCTGTGTCCTTCTAGGGTCACTGTGTGTTTTTTCCAAAATTATTGACATGATATGACATGCTCCATAGAAGAATTACCATCTGTGGTACATTAAGATATGTTTGATCTGTGATTTTCCACATTGGCATGTCTATGTATTATATTCATGTAAATCTTCTGTGCCATCAACAGTTTTTGAACGTAAGTCGAACATGTCCATACTGGTCAGTCTATTCTTGAACTCTCAAGTAGGTATTTGAAAAAGTCAGTGATCGTTTTCTCTTTCTTCGCTAAACAAACTGAATGGGATGCAGAACCCTTGATGATTTATTAAATGGCTGCATTGTAGTTGGAAATCTTACAGCAGCTGGCCAACAGCTGCAGTGTGCCCTAGCAGTCAGTACCTCGGTCTTCAATCTGTTGGAAGGATTCCATTTTATTCACAACTGTGCTTTTGGTTTTCAGTGGGGTGATCCCAAAATGCCCAGGCAGTTTGTTCCATTCATTCAGTCAAAGGCATTAAATAATACAGCGGCAACATTCTCTTAACACTGTCTAACTTCTCCGCATGAATGACCCCTTCTTGTTTTTATAATAAACCCTTGGAGAGTGCAAGCGTAGTCATTCATAATGCTATCTCGTTAATGTTCATTTAGAATTTGTGAGCTTCTTCAGTACACGAATCTGTGCATGGAACTTACATTTTTTCTTTTCTTCATATGCCCAAAAAAAATAGGATTGCAACAGTGGGCAAACAATACACTGTTCCAAATTACACTGAATTTACTGGACTTGTGATTTCAGAAAAATTAAAAAGAAAGAAAAGAGGCTCGCTGTTTAATCAGATTGGTTTGGATTGTAATTGGGTTTTGGTAGTATGATGTGAAAATCTGAGGAACATGGACATAAATCTGATTTGTACTCATGTGAAGCCCTTAATCTAGTCAGAGTTACAAATATTACTAGCAGGAATAATACTTCTGCTATGAGAATGGATTTTTGGTTGTTCACATAGATGCTGGATAATACAGACTCAAGCACATACCCATGTGGTCGGTCATGCTGTAGCCTCCCCTATTAGCTCTTCTTACAGAGTTAAGCATAGAAATCATTGCTGATTATGGGGAAGTTTGTCCTTTTTTTAGATAGAAATTGTATCAGTCATAATATGCATTGATTTTCTCTCATGTACTTTATTTTGTCTAAAAGCATATGGTGGTATATGGTGTCAGACACAGCTGACTGGCCTTTGAACACTGCATCTGTGCCCATATCACTTTCAAACCTAACTTCAGCAAGTTGAATGATGTTCAGCGCTCAGCCAGGACATACTTTCTCAAGCGTAACTCAAGCTTGCTTGGAAAGAAGGTGTTGTTCAGCCACTGGTGACAGACAATTTATAAATTACTTCAGTGCTTTATCTTTAAAATCATATATTAAAGACATTGGCTTGATGGGGTTTGGCTCTGGAGCATCCTTCCCTCTTTAGAAGTGCTGTAACACAAGCTTATAACAATTTCTTAAGGGTTGTCTGGGTTGTCTCTGTAGCTTAGCATAAGTTATACAACTGGATCAGCCAGGCATTTGTCACTGGTCCCAAATGTTATCCCTGAAATAAGTCTTTAGGCAGGTTCACTTGCAGTGTAATGTGAAAATGGTACGTATGATGGGACAGCCACTGGATCCAAAACTTTTCAGCTTGTCAGCCAAGAAGTCTTCCTGCTTCAAATTTCACAGACAGCAGAGGAGCAGGTGTGGTTCAGGTGTCTTAGATGCAGATCCTTTTGCTGGTCAAGAACCATTACTCATACCTAGTTAATCACATAGGAAAAAAGTGTGCCGAGGAGAAGCTGTGACTACTTGAAGCATGAGTATGATCTAACTTTCCAAATGCTAATTCACTAAGTCTTACCAGACCTTTTAGAAACTGCTGGAACTGAATCTGTTTTAAATTATTCTATTTTAAGTGATCACCAGAGTCTAGTCTGACATTCTGCGTAAGATAGGCCAAGGAATTTCACTGTGTTCTCCAGACCACAAATCCCTTCTTAGATCCATCAAACCTTCATATCTTTGTCATGCAACTGCAAAATCACAAAGGGTTTGTGGGGTACTTCCAGGTTATGAATTTGTGGTTTTAAATCTGGACCTTTAGTTATTTAAGTGATAATATATTTTTGTTAAGTCAATAAGTTTTATGGAAAACTGTTGCAATGTGCTAAAATTTCTTGCTATGGAGAAAGGGAATGAAACCAACTATTTACTTTAAGAATTTCAATAAAATAATCCCGTGTTTGAGCTTTGAAGTATTGTTGTCACTCAGTTTCCACACACATTTCCTTTTCACCTTGTAAAGCATCTTCAATAGGCATCTTATCCTGGCAGGCCTGTAGGTGAAATGGACTTCTGAATTCAGCCAGAATGGCCTATCACTTTCCTGCATGACAAATGAGAACAGCAACAAAAGAGATATGTGTACTGCTTTATTTAAAAGTGTATTTTCAAATCTTTATTTTCCCCTAAACATGATAAAAAAAAACCTCATAGAAGTCCAGAAATTCTAAAAAAGATAACGCCAGGTGTTTTGAGGGAAAGCTATGGGAACAGATGGCCTTACTGGAGGAGGTAAAATAAAAATTTCTAGATGCTATATTTGAAACCTGGTGAAGAAGAGCAGCTGAATCTGGAGGATGGTGCCAGTATCTACCCTCTGATTTGAGTGAAGAACTTGACAGAAGTGTAGAACCAAAGCAATAAGGTCTGTATTCCTTCTCATTTCCAAAAATCATACTGAAGGCTGAGACCTAATTAATAATATTGCCTTCACATGAAGTGTGTGCTCTGCTGAGCTTCATGTGTGCTACCATGCATGGCTCTGTTCCCAACAATTGTATAAGTCTAAAAGCTTCCATAGAGCCAGCACATGTAATCTCCACTGCTGGCACCAATTATGCTTGGCATTGTATCCAAACACCCACTTTGCACCAGATCTGTCAGTATCAAAGCCATGAGGCTGGAACTTTTCCTGTGCTCTGGAATACATTGATTCAAATAACTCCTCAAAGCTGTAATTACAAGTAACTGTTATATCTGCATGCTTCTTTGGGACTGGGTAGCATGGGAGACTGGAAAGTTATGATTAAGGTAATAGCAATAGCAAACCATACCATACCATACCATACCATACCATACCATACCATACCATACCATACCATACCATACCATACCATACCATACCATACCATACCACGCCATACCACGCCATACTATGCCATACCACGCCACACCATGCCACGCCACGCCACGCCACACCACGCCACGCAATGCCATGCCACACCATGCCACGCCATGCCATGCCACACCATACCATACTGTTCATAGGGTCTGTTGTGCAAATGGCATCCTGTACCTCAGGCACTTAGGGCAGCAGGCTGCTGCCCTCTTGCCTTGTTGGTCTATAGGTGAAAATGGTAACATATACCTCCTTTTTAAGTCTATATGCTCTTAAGGGTTTATACATATAACATAAATATGCATACCATTAAAAGGGTTTTAAACAGACATGCACACACACTACAATCATATTTGGAAAGAGTAGCCTAGACTGTGTAGAGGCAAGTAGACCTATGAGACAGATAACAGTTGGGATCTATGGAGGAGTACAGAAGGAGGAATGAGCTGAAAAGACTAATTGACGATCCACATAGGTAACCAACAGGATATTAATCTGTGGTCCACATGGTATACTTTACTGTTCACCCAGCAACCTGTGAGAAGTTTTGATGAAATTCATGGACCCGTTATTCAGCAGGCAGCTTTGCATGTGCACGCTTACCAAGGAAGCTCTTAGGGTTTGGTTGTACCTTTCACCCTGGCTGGTGCAGAAAACAGTCACACAGCTAAACAGCCCTTTTGTTCACAGCAGGTCTACACCCTTTCCTACTCTGCAAAATAGATCCTGTGCAGCGACAAGTGCACACATTGACTATTAAGTCCTCATCACGTGGCTTGTGCCCCTAAATTATAACAATCATGAAGAAAACATGAACATACATCGAGACCTTGGGTCCTCTCTCTGAAAATATCTTGAAATGTTCTTAGCAGAATCAAAATTTAACCATAATAGCTATGCAAGTCGTTTTGTAAATTGTTCAGAAGAATGAGAGCTGTATAAGTAAGAATTGAAAAGTACAATGAGATATGTATTTCTGAAAATAATTTTAGGACATTCAGTCCAGCTGTGCACTCTTTCATTGGTTCTTAAACACAAGTAGTCATTTATGTAAAATATTTAAACAAGAGACATTGTCTTTGAAACTTGTAACATCGTTTACTTACAGCTCCATTCTTTCATATTAGCTTGCATTACTAGAAAACTGAAATAAAATATTTTTCGCTACAGCTATATATCCACAGTAAGAAAAATGGGTTGCATTGGCAAAATGGACAAACTGATGCAAGCTCTTTTGAATTTCACACATGTGGCAACTGCATGTTATGGTTTGATAGACATGAAAATAGCAATCAAAATACCAGCTTAACCCTCCTGTCTTGTATTACTCACCTCTCTCTTTTGTTCAAAGCTTTCAACCACCCTCCCCTTTTTAAAAGGACTTGCTTCCATGGAGTTTTCCCAGTTTATTTCCTTAAATCTTGCCTCCCCCTGCTGGTTGTGCAAAACAGAATTTCTCAATTAAAAAAACACTGTCCCAAAGGTAACTGATGTTAGACAATCACGACCAATAAGAAAGTATAGTCCCAGTCTTTGTTCTGAAGTAGCAACAGCAAATCTCCATATATGCAATGGAGGCTCTAGGACCTCTTTCAATCTGCATCTTTGCTTAATCAGAGAGAGAGATCCACTTTCCTCTCAAACATGCTAGTGGTGTTTCTTGGATTTGATCCTGTTTTTCAGTTGCACGGGAATTTTTGGTTGGTCAGAGTTGATTTGGTTTGTTTGGTTTTGTTTTTCTTTTTATGTGTGAAAAGGGTAGTGAAACAAAGTTTCTTTAAATAGAAGGTTCCACCTATCTTTTAATATTTGGGTAAAGTTAGAAGAGAACACCAGTGGGCAAAGCATTATTTTTGGTTCCACATCCAGTGCATCTTTATTGAATGACTATGTACAGAGACAGAATGCCTATACTGTAAGTCGGTGCATTTTCTAATCTGCTAAAAAATTACAGAACAGCCAGCAATTTATTTCTGTAAAGTCTTAATCAGCTTTAATTGCCATAGGTCTATTTATACCTATTTTCACCAATTTATTCAGTCTTCCTTTATGCTTACAGAACCACTATAAGAACATCTAGACTGTGAAAATGTTTTGCTAATTCAAACATATATGAACCACAGGATATATAATTTTCAGAACTACGTCTACATGGGCTGCAATTTACATTAAATTGCTGTTTTGGTTAAATGGCACCTTAGCTACCAAGCAACTCTTTGAATAGTTGTTTCTTTAATTATTATTTAATTTTGTGGTTATGACTGGTTTTCAGTTAAAGAGGGTACTACTGACAAATTCAATTAAAGGAAAATAGAGGACTTAATGGTCCATGCTAATGATTCATTTCATACATAATATTTTATCATTTTCTGTGCAAATTTATAATGAGTGCTTAGCTTGTATTAATAAATGCTTACATTTAGTCTACATAAACTATAGTGATTAAAATATTTTGCTAATGATATCTATTGATAAATGCTTTTGAAACAATTAGGCTCTTTACCTTAAAGTACTTTATCAGCAAAAATTTATATGAAAATGCATATTTTGTCATTAAGAAGGAAACACAAGTATAGAAATGTAATAACATATCCATAAGCAACACCTTTTGATATTTAAACAGCTCATGATATGCATCTGCTATGCTCAGGAAAACAAACTTTGAAGAATTATAGCAATCAGTTCAATATGCTATCTGATTTTATAGTATCACACAAAGAAGAAGGAGTTTGATAAATCACCTTTTCAGGTGTCTGAAGTAAGAAGTACTTCTCTATTTCAGTGCAGAGGCAGAAATTTTAGCTTCTAGTGTTTCTAAATAGTGTGTGTAGGAGTGAAAGGGGGGGTAAGTAGCTATTACAGTCTCAATTTTACATTTTACATCCTCGCTGATGAAGATAGATTATCTTCCAAAGTGAATAAAGTAATAATTTACAAACATTTAAGAATATTACATACTGTTTAAAGATACCAAGCTGTTTCAGGACAATTTTGTTTTCAGCATTTTTTCTTGCACTGAGAAATTAGTGCATAATCATTTGCTTTAATAAAGAATGCTTCAATGGTAAACCAGACATATTGTAGCTGCTTCTGCAAACTGCTTGACTAGTACCATTGGGATTTAAAATATGGGGTATTTTCAGGATTAAGGGCACAAGAAAGTAAACAGAAGGGAGGGTCTGAAGATTTTTAAGAGCAGAACAATAATTCAGGAACACAACTCAATGCAAATCCAAGAAAAGTCCCATTCTTAAATCACTTACATAATCTGTCAATATCTTAGTGACTTCTTTACTTAAATTTTAGGTGATGACACTGGTTAAGGATTGGGATAAGTGAGTTACAATTAGTTTAACTTCATGACTCTTAAAAGTACTGAAATGCAGTATGCCATTTGGAAGTTGCTGTCAATTCTTCTATAAAAGGTGAAAAAAAAGAGGTGCCAGATTTCTTCTTTGAAGCAAAAGATTTCTTAGATCCTTGCCTGAAGAAGCTCTTTATGTTGGCAGTCACAGCCAAAATCTTTGTGATTTGTGTTTCTGAAACTTCAACTGCAAAATCTGTTGATACCAAAATCTAAAGTTATTTAGATTTCTCAGTAGTAAATAATAAGAATTCAAGAATGAACATAGGTCAGGATTATCAGGATAAGTGCATGACAATCAGAAACTTGTTTTCCTTTGTCAAATAGTGATGGCAATATATTTTTCAGATTCCATCAGTAAGCAGTGAAGTTGCATTCTTTAAAAATTCAAGTCCTTCTCTATATGCTTCAGAGCTCCATAAACAATCATTTTAGTACTCATAAGAATGTCAGCAAAAGCAAAATGTCCTTTGGCCATACTCTTTTTTTCCTGGCTATTTCCAGAGAAAGAAGCTGAAAACTGAGTCAAGTACAAGTGAATAGCCACCATAGCAAAAACTAGAAATGGCAGCACAATCTAGGTTCTGCGTTGATGTGTTTTTTCTTGTGGAAGGCCCACAGATGTAGATGACATACAAGGAATACAAATAAGCTGGTTCTGTATGAAGCATTTTCACCCCCTCCTTCAAATTTTAGTTAAAATTTCATCAATTTGCTTTAATATGGAGTCTATGGTTTCTTGCCAAAACCTTGGTAAGACTGACTGACCTGGTGATGTCCCTGAAACATCACCACGAGACCGATGGCCCCCAGTAATCTTAATTTCAGACAGATGGCCAAAGGTTTCCTAAGTGGGGGCTTTGCCACCCATAGCTGATACCTGCTGATCTCCTTGGCTGTATGGAAGCTGATTGAGGCAGCTGGTGCCCAGTGCCAAGTCACTGAACGGCAGCAGAAAGGCTGGGAGAGGGTGCAACTTATTGCATCCTCTGTCTGTCTCTAGGGCTTAACCCGTAAGTGAGTATTATAAACTGAAGTTAGGAAGACTCTCATTACCCTTGTGTACTTCTTGAGGAAGTATTTTAATACACAACTTGTTATTTATCTGTTTTCCCACTTAAAGTTATTCATGTACTGAAGGATTCCCAAGTGTTTTGCAAGTAAGGGAAAAAATCACCTGACAAGAAATTCCAGATGTTTATTTTTTAAAGTTTCTAAGGCATGGAGTGCTTACAGCTATCAATCAGGGAAGGAGCCAAACAGGTGACAGATTTTAAAGGATTCTTAGGCACTGCACAGACTTTAAGTGCTACACACTTGGCAGAGGGGTTATGTTGCATTCATAACTTGGCGATCTGGGTGGATCCCTGCTGAAATTGATTGCCAAGTAGTATAAGTTAATGTGAGTGCTTAAATGCAGCCTTGTACCTTCTTCTCCTCAGCAAAGGGGGACAGCAGCAGTGAGACAGGCAGCCTCTAGCAGCAAACGTCACGGAGAGGTGCATGCAAGCATAGCCACCCCTCCTGCTGCCACTGATCCGTGATGATTATCGTAAAACATTGAAAGGCCTTTTTACTTTTAATATTGACCAGTACAATCACTAAGACATTCTCAGGAATATTTTTCATCCAGTTTTGGTTATAATCTTTGCTGCTGCAATTATATAACACAGTTGTTCATTTTGTGGCACCATCCTCAGAAGAACCCTTCGGGGATCAGCAGTGTTCATTGCCCTAGCACTCCAGATTTCCACATCTAAATATTTCTTGATGTATTTTAATGAGTGTCTTGGTAGCCACCCCTACAGTGAATATTCATATAGTAAAGACTCTGAGAGAAGATTATTTTAATTCCCTAAGACACCTTGTAAAAGGTATATAAAAAAGTATAGATAACCCTCTATCACAGCAATGTCCTCGAAAGAGATAATTTTGAAACTGGAAAGGTTAAGGGGAATTTCCCATAGAAGTACAATTTTGCTAAAAATTTTGTCTACTAAGAGATGCCATTCTAAGAGACAACAGAAAACACATTGCTAAAGAAATCATAACCTTAATAAATTTTCCTACCTTTACTGCAGATTTCTAAATGCCTAAGTTTGATGTCTGTTTTTTGCTGGGAAAACTTTCTAACATGGAGAAAACACATGGACTCAAATGCAAGTAATGGGAAAAGGTTGCAATATCTCCCAGATTCCAATCCTTAACCCATTAGATCACGACAGACTTCCCTGCTATATGATGAAGATAGCAGAGTAGTTATATGATCTCAGACCTAGGGATTTTTAAAACATCTGGAATTTGGGCTTCTGAAGTCTCCCGATTTTTTTTTTTCTTAGCTTGCAGAGTGAGTTATAGTACATTTTTCATTTTGGTGTCTAAAGTTAAATGGAATGAATTCCACCCAAAAATTTTCTGATTAGTCCAATAAGTAGTGTTTGGTTTAGTTCTGAAAATCCTGCTGTCTCTTGATCTTAAAGATGTCCACCTCCTTCTATATCAGTTTGATAACATGATTATGGCCTAATCTGTGCAAGGTCAATACTTAAACTGTAACAACACCAGCTACCTCAGACTTACTTTCAGCAAGACATAATGTGCTTTACAGAAAGGCATAGGAGCGTATTGTCTGACTATTTTATCTTTCAAGGTGTCTATCAGGTCTTTAATATGCTACTTAATTTAGTAAAAGTGATTTTTTTTTTTTTTCCAATCAGCACCGTAAGAAAGTTGATCAATCCTGTCTAATGGCTCCAACACAGCCTGGGTCATTTGTGTAGCAGAAAACTTTACTAATTATTTAATTTTTTAAACTGTACCATAAAAGACAATTTCAATTATTTTAAAGTAGAAAACAGATGTTAATGAATTTGCATGGGCTAATTAACTTTCTACAAATACCTCACTGTGAGTTCAGAAAGCTTCAATTGCAAAAATTAAACATATCAAAAGAACACGGTCTAATATGCCCAAAACAAAGTAGAATTGCCTGAAATGTGAGCAACATATAAATGGTTATTCAGAAATTGAATTCTATTGGGTTTTTTATGTGAGATGCATTAAAAAGGAAAAAGAAAAAATATAAAGTGCATTTATTTTTCTTTTGTAACTACAACACCACAAAAATCAGCCCAGAAGTCCCATGGGTTAAATGTTAATCTGCAAATAAGGTAGAAACTCCTGTGTTTGTCTCTGAGCAAACACACAGTGTCACTTTATTTAGCAGCCCCTCTAGTCAGTGCAGTTGTCTAAGGGGGTGGAATGAAAGTTCAGGCCTTTCCCTACAACTATCAGAATCTTTCTAGGAGGGCGATGATTCCAGAGGAGGGAGGATCTTCTCCCCTTTGTTCTCAATCCATTTGTTGGACCAATAATGTCTAGGAAGACAATAATTTCTCAGGACTTCAGGCATGGACTACTCCGTTTACACAATTAGTTACCAATAAGTATTTTCTCTTAATTTTACACATAACTTGTTATGTTTTTCATTCCTCCTTCCTCTTTCAGTCACCGTTGTTCACCGCTCCTCCAAAAGACCTACTGTACTATTCAGATACCTAACATAGAACAAACTCAGGATCTCCTTCAGGAAGCCAGCTAGCTGGGCTTTCCATTGGCTGTGTAAAGGATGTAGGCATTAACTGTAGGATTGGTCCTGCACTGACCACATTTTTGTGCCATGCAATTATTGCCTCATGTAGATATATTGGATCCAAATCATAAGATTTAACAAAAAACTGCTTACCTGCAAGAAAGGAAGGAAGGAAGGAAGGAAGGAAGGAAGGAAGGAAGGAAGGAAGGAAGGAAGGAAGGAAGGAA
>VZRV01006664.1:703786-765641 GCA_013398115.1 Falcunculus frontatus | reverse complement strand
GGAAGGAAGGAAGGAAGGAAGGAAATGGGGACGCACAAGGGTAGAAAACCAAATTCTAGGTCTCTTAATCATAAGAAAAGAGAAAACCTGGTAGTAATCTTCAAATATAAGAAAGGTGGCTTCAAGGAGAATGACTGCAGTTTGCTGTCCACGTTTGTTGAAGATGCAAGAGAGGATAATGCTGAAAACTGCAATATGGGCTTATTATTGAGTTTAGACATTAGAAAAGACAAAGAAGAAACAAGCTCTCTCACTGTGAGGACAGTGAAGTAAATGAATAGATTGCCTAGGGAATTTTTGGAATCCCCAGACTGGAGGTTTTTAAAAATGGGATAGACAAACATCTGTCAGGGAAGATTTAGATACAGCTGATTCTGCCTTGGGGTGGGAGAAGGGATTGAACATTCTTTCTATCTCCTTTCCAGCCCTACTTGCTATGAATCTATGATAAACGACAATAGTACTTCAACAGTAGACACTGAGAGGTCACTCAGGTAGGGACAGAAAAGAAAGAGTAATAGCAGGAAAAATCAATGAGGATTTGCCAGTCCTTGGTATCTCTTGCTTCCCCAACTGTGCCTTTTTCAGGAATATTTCCACAAGAGGAAAATGGTAATATGAAAGCACATTTTAGTAATACTTTGAGATGTCAGAGCATAAGACCAAAGGTGGAAACATGATATGGAAGATAGAGCAAAAAAAAAATTAAAAAATCAGGATCCAAGCAGAGACAAGGTAGCTGTCATAGACAAAGACCTTTATTCCTGCAATGATTTTAATTGTGCATCAGGCCAAAAAAGATAAGACTTTTTACATTAATCTTTAAATGTTGCAAAAAGGCAATTCTTCTTTGGGTCACTACCCAGAGACAATTAAGACAGATCAGATAGATGATTATGACAACATTAATGCAAACATACAAAAATGGCATTTTTCCCCCTAGGATTAATATACAAAAGTATGTAATAGTTTGCATTAAAATATGCAAGCTGAGAAGCTGATATATGTGACTATATTTGTGAAACTGATTGTATTTAAATACCTTTATTGCAAGGCATATGCACAAAACAACAATGTTAAGACAACCACATTATTTTTTCTTTTCATGAATTTTGCATGTTTTGCCGTAGAGAACTAATGCTCTGTTCAACATTACAATGGGATAAAACATTTTCTGTTACTTAAAAAAATATTTTTAAATACCTTAAGCCTGTACCATTATTTTTGTTACATTTTAGAGTGTTAGAGACTATCATGTTTTATCTGATTTTTTTTTTGGCAGGGGCAGCAAAACACAAAAATCACAGCATCCATGTGTACACTCAATCAGCTGTCTCATCATAAGCATGCTTCTCATTTTTCTCTTTCTAATATGAGGCCAAGCAGAAATTAATTTCTGAATCTTATTCAGATGGATGTTCAACAATTTTACTTCAAATGGCACCAAGTCCAATATTTTAAATTCAAATACTGATTTTTAAAAGGTTGTACAAATGTTACCATTTTCTCTGAGAGAAGTAGGTTTATTTTCAAGAACATGCCTGGAAATCCTGCTAAAATACATATGGAAAAAAATAACTAACTGTTTGCTTGATCAGCTCTATACTGCATGCTTTCTTTCTGTTCCTATTTCACAGAAAACTAATGATTTAATGGTAAAAATTAAGAACTTGCATATGTATTAGTTCTTTAAGATTGTTCAGTCATCACTGTGTTTACATGTAGGCATGTATAAATCTAAACAAGAGATATGTTTTTCTTTTCATTTATGCTATCAATTCACTGTGCTGTTTTTTACTTTGTATGTAGGCAAGAGGTCAAACAGTGGACTTTTTTTAAGGGATTATTTCAGATATGTATTAAAATGGAATTAATTTAAGTACTCAGATAAGACCGTTTTCCATATCTGCTGCCATTTTCATTTTTTTTGCCCCAGAATGTCATTATCTGCAATAAGAATTTTACTTTTTCCCTAAACAGATCTGAAGAATCAACAGTATCACTGGATCAGCCTTTATAACACAAAATACACTCTGATTGCCTTGACTGTTTTATTTGATGAGAGGGTGTGGGCAAAGCAAGAGTAGAGAAGAAGCAGAGTTGTATCCCAGTAAAAAACATGATTTAAATGGCATAAATAGCACAGATTCTGTGATATGATGAAAACTTCTCTTTAGCCATTCCTAGCTAAGCTTCACATCCTGCATTTCTACTCCAGTGATCCTGCAGCCTGGACCAGATACAATCATGTTTGTCAGGAACAGCAAGGCACCTGGGCTGACCACCTCTGAAGGCTCTGGGTCTGCATGAGCTGCTCCTGCTTCTGCCCAGGTTGTGCTGGACAATGTTGTGCGATCCCTTCCCAAATGCAGCGCTGCTCGGTGCAGTCGTGTGGAAACTCAAAGAGGGGGTGAAAACAGGACAAGGTGAGGGTCAGTGGAAAGTGGCCATGCACTGCTGGGGGTTGGATGCAGTGGAACAAGGGCAACGAAAATGATGGCATTTTGTTTTCCCATGCTTTGACAGCAACTTATTGGAGACATTCCCTCCCTCTCACAGACACTGCAGAGTAAACTGTCTTTTAACTGAAAAGAAGGCAGTTGGAGCCATAAAAGTCTAAGTTCAAATGAGTCACAGACCTGAGAATAACGTGTTTGGTAAAAGTAATTGCAAACGTCACTGAATATACCAGTTAATACTTCAGAGATGTAATTTTCTCCACTACAGGTTTCTCCTTATTGGCACTCAAACAGATCTAACAAAGCCTAAGCAAAAGCAGAGGATAAATACTTTTTTGCCCATGTCAAAAGGAGACGACTTTAAATATATCTATATTTGAAAAAAATCTAGATTTTAATATATATAACACAATTTCCCACTGATTATCTTCATTGTTTGCTATAGTTAACATTACCTATGTGAAAATGAGTTAAAAAACATTTCACAAAGACACTGAAAAGCCAGAGTTAGCATAGATTCTGGAATATGCACAAAGAAATACTGGCAAACATTTACAATTGTAATATCCCAAACCAGTTTTATTAACTGCAGCTCTGATTTATTTCCCCATCCTCCTGTTCCAAGATCTGCACCTTTTCTTTCTTCTTTGGGATGAACAAAGATCATGGAACAGATTGTAAGTGAGGCAAATTACATGGCTGTTTATGGCTGTGTTACACATATTATATATATCATTTGCAAAGTATTCCCTAAAGAAATGGTATCAAACTTTTGGGGACAAGAAAGGATCTGATGACAATCTGTTTTAATTTCTTTTCTTTCAGATGCTCCATGATAATTCATCTGTTTTATTTTCTTAGATTAATTTCTTGTACGGCAGCTACTGCTTTCCCATGATTGTCCATTTGGTTTCCTTTGTTCTTTTTTGCTTTAATGTTCATTAACTATATTATCTGATTAAATGATGCCATCACAATTAGAAGAAAACAAGTCCAAGTCTATTTGAACAGAATCTTACGTTTACTCCATAAGCACTCTGCTTTAGATAAAATGTAGAGGCTTTGGCATTTTTGAGTTTGGGTTTGGTTTGGGGGGCTTTTTTGGTGCGGGGGGCTTTTTTGGTGCCTTTTTTTTTGTTTAACACACACACATTTTAAAAGATAGCAGTATTCCAAAACCCCTAAGTTATGTACACAATTGATCTGCAAATTTCAGCACCATGGTAATTTTACTTGGAATTTTTATGAAGTGATTTAGCATGAATGCCTTTACTTTTTAAGCTGCAAAATTTTAAAATAAAGTTCTGTTCTTCATTTTTCACCTGGGTACTCTCAGCACAGAGTTGGTTTAAACAAGAAAAATTATTGGAGAGTTTTGACTGAAAGATAACTTCAGATAAACATCAGGATTACCAAAGGTAAGTGCTCAGAAAAAAAGGACAACTCCTCTGAAATGAACAGAATTATTAACAGTATTTGCCAAAGACAAGACTATTTTCAGCATTTTGGAATATGTTTTAGTTAAACAAAAATCTATCAACTTTAACAGAACATCCTGTCTGAAAGTGTCCTTTAAAATAGCTGTTAGAATGAAAAATAATAAATACTTTTTATTCCTTTTAAATCAACAGTTTGGAAAACCTGTAAATAAAAGAAAAATCTCCCCCTGACAAAAAACCAGGAAAGATAACCTTAATTTTCATTTCAATTCCATCAACATGTAACAGAAACAACTCCTTTAAATCAATAAGGTGTCATAAGTCATTTGCAGACAAAATCAAGCTGTTGAAAGCAGATGCAATTTAAATATTTGGTAACACTCTATCTCATGATCTAAGAGAATTAGTATAATGATTTTTTTTTATTTAAAAAGCAAGCAAGCAAACAAAACAAAACAAAAAAAGACTCAGTTCTTTGGTAATCATGGAAGAAATTAAAAAAGGCTAAATCCAACCCAGAGAAAACTTTCAGTCAATCAATTTGCACTGCAGATTCAGTCAGTAAGAAGTGTTAGGAAACAAAACATTACAATTTGAGCTCATTGTATTTACAGGTAATATTTGCTTATTCATGTAATTAATCATCATGATTAATTATACTGGAAAGTGGACAGATTATTTCAGTAAACCAAGATTACTAGCCTATGGGTAGAGATCTAGGAGCTGGATATGTACACTTTCACTAATAAATGATAAGGATCACTGGTGAGGCAGGTTGCAGAGCTTGGGAAAAGTAGTAAGTTACTAAGTGAAACTGCTTTTGGCAACTATTGACCTTTGAGTTCTTAAACCGGAGCATATATAAACAACACAATGTTGTCTGGCGAGTTTTCCCTGATAACCTGCTGGAAAAGGGACAGAATATCCTCTAGCCATTTTGCATGCACAATTTAACAATTATGTGGTCAGAGGAAGGATGATTCTTTTAAGGTGCTGGTAGATGAATGGTAGATGTTCACAGGCTTTACACATTTACAAAGGAATTTCAAAATCTAACACAGCGTAATCAATATCAACTCCAATTCTTCTATGCTGAGATAAATGATATTGATCACTCTGCTGGGGACACACACACAGAAACAGAAAGAGAGGAAGGATGCAGACTCAGAAAGCAGGTCATACAGATCAAAATCATAGCACTGGCAATACTGGCTTAAGGACAAAATGTTAAAGTAAGGCTGTTTCACTCAGCATGGAAAATCTGAAAAATTATTTTGATGTATTTAAAAGCAGTGCATACTAATAAAACCACTACATTTTTTATTATCGTTGAATAAAAATTTTCAAAAGCATATTAAAAGTTAGTTTTAGATAATTATTATAATCAGAAATAATGCTTAGAATGAGAATATAAATGTTTTATAATTCAACCTTTACTTGAAAATTAAATTTTCATTTCAAACTTGACTAAAATTTTTGCAAAAATAAACATTTTTTAATACATTTTGCAAAGTGTTACAAACATTGCAACGCAATCCAAATTAAGCTCTGGATGCACACAGAGTTTGCCTTTTGAATTTCTTTTATCTGTCAGACCTTCCAAGTTTTCTGGGTTACACTCAGGAGCAGAGGGTAAGAGAAGCACGTTCAAAATCCTTCGCGGCCAGAATTTTATTTCTAATTTGTGTTTCCACACTCTTCGTGCATTCATCAATCAGATGTAAATTACAGTATGCCTGATTGGGTGTCCTTCACCCTAACCATTCCTTGCCGACTGGCAGTGCTTGCCAACTGCTGCAGCAGGCAGTATGAGCAGCAGTAACAGCACCTCTACTGTTTTGGTAGGTCTTGGCCACCGGCAGTATCATAGATAACAACTGCTCACTTAACACCTATTGAATGTCTTGAGCACAATTGTCCCTTTGAAGAATGCAGCTGTCACCTTTGATCAAGCATGAGACATCACTGGCAGCAAGTCATATAAAAGAGTAGGTCCATAAATTCAAACACTGTAGCAATTTCAGAGGAGCTCCTTTATTCTGGAAACAAGCACAGAAAAACGTCTAATCGGTGTGGAGGGAAGAGACACAGCAGATAGAAGCTTCAGAAAAGATTTTTTCATAATATTTAAACCTAGTGAGTGATCAGAGAAAATACTGTAGAGTCAATAATCCAAGCAAAACAGGAGGATGGGTTTTGCACCACTGGAAAAATTTAATAAACACACAAGCTGAAATACTTGCAGTCACTTTAAAATACAGCACCCAGACATTATTCTATAGTCTCCAGTCTGCTAAAGTACAGTTCTTATGCTACAAAAGCATAGATTTCGTGTATTTTAAAGCAGAATTCTGTCAAAGACTACCCTCAAACTGGCATACCCCGCTGCTATCCCCTTTGAGAGAATTGCCAAGTCCAAAAGGAGCCTAAAGAGTTGTTTATGTGAGGGACCACATGGAGAGGGAGGAAGAGAAGCAGTGGGAGGAGAAGGGCAGACATGGTGTTGTTTGGCCCAGTGGACAAGGAAAAGCGATCATGGAAATTCATCGATCAAAACTTTTTTATTTTTTTAATTGATGTGCACCAGTTGAACAGCAGTATAGATGGAGGCATTGCATTTCATTGACCCTAGCACTATTTTCAGGGAACGGGAATAATGAGTCCTGTGGGTGTCATTTACAAAAGGGTGTGAACTGTTCACGGTTTTATCATTGTGTTGGGCAGAAACAGGCTCCCTTTATCTTCACTGATAGATGTCATTTTGTTCTGTGTTTTTCTTGAACCAACACCTTAAATGCAACCTTCTCTTTCTGACTAACTAAGACTGATGTTCCCTCATTGCTGCCTCTGAATACTGAAAGTGAGTTCATTGTTTCTGTGGCCAGCACTGAGCAAAGGCAATGGGGCATCCATCCAGAATGGAAAGGCAGTAGCTTTTACAAGGCTCAGGTTTGAGCATCAGGAGTGGCATCTGGAAGACAAATGCCTTCAGCTTACGTAGGAAAGTATACAATTTGGGGCACAGAGATTAGTCCCTGTTATGAAGATCCAAACTGCGTGGGGGTTACAAACATTGTCAAATATTATGTAAAAGTGCACAGTTGAATTAATCTAATTTAATGATCCACTGACTTTTGAATATTTTTAATGTCCATAGGTGACCAAACAACATCTCTAACATCATTCGTGTATCAAAACTAAACCATTATTATATCACAAAATGCACCTTTGTATAATATTAAGAGTGCGTTTTGTAATCAAAGGAGGTGGAAGTGTGGGAGGAAAGAGCAAATGAAAAGTTTATGTGGTATGTATTATAAACATAAGAAGATAACCTAAGAGGAGTGATCAAATGCTGCTTGGAAGGATGGGTGCTAACGTGGCAAATAACAGAAACCTTTGTTCTGCTTCCATCTTACTTTCAGCAACACAATTTACAGTCTTTGTGCCACTATTTTCCTTTCCACCATTTGCCCTTCCTGTCAATTAAGCAGTACATTCTCCATGGACAGAAGTTATAAATGTATATCACGCTTAAAAACCAGTAAATGTGAATATGACTGGGATGCATTTCATTAGATGTTACTTTGCTAGTAATAAACCCTGTGACTGCTTGTTTTGTCTTCCAGAGCTTTGTGTTTAAGGAGATCCCACTTTGCCTTGCCTCCCCTCTTATCCAATGTTAGGGTGGTTAGATTATTCCCCCAGGTCATGGAAGGCCCGAGTTCAGATCTGCACTTTTGTCTGAGCAGACTGACATTCCTTCTGTCACATCTGTAAAAATCATGACATCATATGACATTTGAAGACGGGTTTCTTAGTACGCTCTGTTGTTAATGCTGTCCTCAATGATATCAGGAGCTTCAATTCCAGTCAACCACAAGACTGCTGTATTTCTTTTAGTGCTGCTTTTCCTCCTTGACCCAGAGGAGTTAAACAGCAGCCGCTGCAGTGGGGCAGAGTTTTCCTCTCCTCTACTTTCAAGTCACCTCACTCAGCTGAGCTATCTGAGCTACATGCCTTATCAGTTACTAAAAAGCCAATGGCAGTGCTTTTTGAATATTTCCAAATGCTTCTTCAGGCAGAGTTACTTCACACATTTGAAACTAAAGTTACAAACAGCTCTGAGTTGCCAGAAATCTAATTTCTTCAGCAAATAAATTCTTTCCCCTCCCACAAAAGAAAAAAAAATTGCTGCGCTATTCTGTTCCATCACTTTCATAGCTTTATGAAAAGAATGACTGAATTCATCAACAAAGCATGTTGGAAAGAGACAAATTCATCTAGGGGCCAAAAGTACAGCATTTTGGATGAAATAAACAGAAATTACCTAAAAAGGTAGAAATAAGTCAAGAAACAGGCAGTCTCTGTCAATGAGTTCAGGATTACAGGTTGCCCATGCTCTTGAAGAGGAAATTCAGCTCCTAAAGGAGGCAACAAAATATTCAAATCATCAATATATGCAGAAGAACTGAGGCCAGGCCTCAAAAAATAATAAAGGCTTGGGAATTAATTCAGCAACCACAGATGAAAATGAATCCCAAGAGAAAAAGTTGAGTATGAGCTATGGGAAGGTACATGGTGGAAGACGTTTTTATTGACAAGGTCCAAAATCATGACCGAGGAGAACAACACGGTAATTTGACTTTCAGAGGGAGTTAACTGTGGCACTTTTACCATCATGAAGAAGGCAAATTACGGGGACTTCAGAGAATGGAATTCTCAACTCTGTGACATATCCTGACAATTATAAGACTAACTAAGCAACCACAGCAAAAAAAGAATTAGAAAAGAAGAAGTTCTGAAGCTCTGCATTTTAATTCTTCTCTTCCCACTTTGGAGCCTGACAAAAAAAAAAAAGCATTATTAGAAATAAATAAAAGCAGGGCATGAAATGGCTTCCCAGAATAAACTGTAATTTATAGAAAGAAAGTAAAATGTCTTCTCTTCTTTTTAAAAACCCCTGCAAACCAGAAATGCACAGAGTGAATGGATTTTGAGATATTCTTAGTGAAAGCAGAAAGTCACTAACACATCTGTAATTGCCAAGGGGCCTATTCTTCATAAAAATTTATATTCTCGGGATGCCCATGTCATCACAGCCTATTACAAGCAAGTATTTTGCTCTTTTGCGAAACACCTGCTTAAATACACAACATAAGTGGCTGTATTAAAGTACTTATCTCTGAATATGGAGAGGGCTTCTTTTTGGATATGTAAATATTCCCTTAAAAGAAAATACAATAGTAGAGTGACAAAAAGTTTCCATTATGCTTCAAATTAAAAAAAAAAACAACACAGTACCTTAAAAGTAATTTTCTTTGTTTCTTACTTTATAGACCATTCTTCTAGAAGGAGTCAAAGGAGAAATATGTTGGAACTCAATTACCTGTGCTACTGAACCACATACAGATATTTAAAAATGGGTACCTCTCACAGATACCCGGTGTGAACCAAGTGCTTTTTTATGTGAGCTTCTCATGTCTCATTAACATTATAAATTGCAGCATGCACCTTTTCATGCTGCTGGAAGAAGCAAAAAAATGGTCAATAAAAGACTAAATGTAATTCAGTGACCAGTAAAATTTTTTCTGGTCACTCAAATAGCTTTCTTTGCTTTACCTTTGTTGAACAAAGTGAAGAGAGGTCAAGCAGCTACACCTCAGTCAGATACACCTTGGTTTACCTGGATGAAGCACCAAAAGATGAACCCTGGAATTCTGGTGCATCATTATGAAAGAACCAGAGGTCATGAAAAGGGAAACAAAAGCTTGGGGCATCAATAAAGATTGTTTTGACTTGGCATCAAAATCCTGTGGAAACTACATGGTTTAAAAGGCAGATGAAAAACCTTCTCCAAATATCTCAAAACCTCTCCAAAGTCAAACATTTGCTCATCCTTACTGGCCAGTTAAGGCAGGAGGCAGCAGGTAGATACCATTAAATGCCTGGATCTCAAACAACTTTTTCCACAGGTGTTCCAACCCTTATCCAATATGGAAGAGAAACAATTGCCTATTTTTCAAAGGCAAAAGAAAACAGGAGGAGGACAACTAGAGGGATATGCTGTATGAAAAAAAGGAAATATCTTACTCAGAGAATTCCTCTCTATTTCATTTCTAGCAATTTCAAGGTGTGTACAGCTATCACGAAACCTTTTACATCATCTCACACAGTTATTGAATTACTCATATTTATAAACCTCTATCAATGCTCTTCTTGGTCAAATTGCTTACTAATTTCTTTTATATATCTATATATCTATCTATATCTATGTACATATTGTTCTTGCAACAGCACTGCATCAAGTAAATATTAGTCTCATACTAAAAATATTTATTTTTCTTGTGACATTGTAATTTTCTTTACTGATATATTCCTGACTTGAAATGGCACATTTTCACTAGAATTTTCCAATTGTATTCATGTATCCTTAATATAGTTCCAGTTGTTTCAGAGTAGCTTCTCCTTATTGACTTATTAGCATGATATTTTTGATAAGGTACTCCACTACTAAAGATAGGAATCTTTTTAGGATCCACACACTTTCGTTTGTGCATAGGAATCTCTGATCTATATTTACAGTAGCTTTATAATTTAACAGATGTTTGGACAGTTACAGTCCCCTCTGGGACAGTACTGTGTGGTTTTGAACTACTCCAGAGTTGTTCTATGAATATTTTTCCTCACTCTCTTATAGTCCTGGGGGTCTGTAACAGATGCTAATTGCAGTTTCTTCTTTGTTTTTTGATAATCTAGTCTTACTCAAATTATTCCACTGCTGCCCTCATAATTATTGAATTGTATCTTACTGATTTTCAAGGTTTCAAGCAATAGATAAGACCACATTATCTACAGCTTATACACACACAGCATAGCTTAAAAGTTTCATATGTGCATATGGAGATGGTGAGAGCATTCAAGAAATAGGGGCTTTTGGCAGAGAACATCCCACACCTCCTGTCCTTTCAGAAATATGCCTTGGAATAATTAGCAGCTCCATCTCAACTTCCCAATTTGCCACAATGCTCTCAGATATTATGCTGCTGCTCCACAGTTTTCAGAGGGGCTTATCATGCTGCATGCAGATCTGTTCTCTAAATCAAATGCTTTAAGACATTAATAGCATGACCTTGAAAAATTTTTAAGCAGTTTATCTTATGTGAAGTTTGCCGACTTGCACAGGTGAAGATGCCACATTGTGTAACAGCACACATTATGCGCCCATGTTCACCATGCACAACATGTAGCCTGGGACCCTGCCAGAGTAGCCAGCTCCCTTGGTTCAGAGAGAATGGAAACCTTTCACAAATAACAGCCATAATAAATGCTCAGGTTGCACTTCATCTTTTAGTTCAGTGGAGGCAGAAGGCAAAAATTATTTTGATAAAGTAGCAAATATTCCAATTCCAGAACTTAGGACTCCAGTGGAGAATGAAGAGGCAGACAATGCTATCTATTTATAGTACATTTTGCCTGAATCCCTTCTTTTGTACACAACAGCCATGGTCTTTCATGCAGAACCACTGTAGATGGACAGCTGTGTGTCTAAACATCTGTGATGAACAGAACTCAGATGGGAGCTTAAAAAAAGAGAAAACGGCATCAACATATTCATAAGTTGGTGTGTGAACAATGAAAGCACATATTGTAGGTCTGAAGGAAAAAGGCAGAATCAGCTTGTAAAAAAAACCCACGAAATTCTCTAAGAAATTCTTTTTGCAGATGTCAGCATAAGCTTTTTGCCTGATTTAGTGTAGCAGTAAACTCAGGAAGGGGACTAAAGAAATTGCTTTGACCAACCAGGAGTTTCAAGGAAGTACCTATAAATCTGAAAATCAAAATTTGATCATAACTGGATCCAGAAGAACTATAACACCTCAAAAAAGAAAATAAAAGGAAAAAAAAAGTAAACTGAATCAGCTCTGACTTGCTTGTGTATATTAGATCAAGATCAGCCTAAAGCTGAAGGCACACAGATAATAATCTCTGACCCTCCCAAGGTTCCACCAGTATCTTTTACTGGCTTTCCATTTGTCAATAAGGTAAGTTTGATGCTTTAAAAAAAAAAGAATAAAAAAAAATTAAAGATCCTGCATTGCTGACCAGACATCAGCCTGAGTATCAGGCTTTGTTGTTCTCACTTGTACTGGTGCTAACTTAATTTTCAAGTAGCTTTAATAATAACTGGCAGAAGTGATAACATATGACTTGAAGGATGTTATCATCATCTCTTTATTCTAGAGAATCATAATGAAGCATATAGAATGTATCTTCACCTGAATTTGATCCCTATTGTTCATGTAACTGTTTACATGGTTTCTAAATCTCATAAAATTTTCTTTACGTTAAAATACATTGCCAAAGTAAGATAGAAGCTCTCTTCTCCTTGTCTTTCTTAAAAGAATATAAGTGGTGCTTTAAGCAAAAAAAATAAAATGACCCTTGCATTTCAAATTTCCCTTTCTCTGTTCATAAACAGTTTCCTGGCATACCTAGTGATATTTCTCCCGAGAGAGACCAAAACCCCACTTATATTTTCCTTATAGGAATTTCCAACAGTCTTCAGTGGTTTTGACATGTGCAAAAATGATGGGATACTGCAGACTCCAGCACAGGCATACATTTGAAGAATACATTGCACCAAACTGCATATGCCAGTACATTGCACAATTTCCACTGCATTGGATATCTGCTGTCTCTTTTACTGCAGTTTCTCACATGCAAGAACAAGTCACAGCTTCTAGAGTGGAAAAATCAAAACTTTCTTACCTGAAAGGCAGGATATTCCAATTTTTGTTATTTAAAACTGCATGCTTCTTTTCAATAATCAAAAAATCCAAACCCACGGAACAAAAGAATTCTGTCTTATAAACGCATGCTCCCAAAATGACCTGAAATTTTGAGAACAAGAGGCACAAAATCATTGCTTCCAACCTTTTAACTAACCATAAATAAAAAAGGGGTTATCACAGGGTGGTAACTGTGAGTTATCTGTGAGCAGACTAATTTTCTCAAAAATATTTGTTATTCAAAATTAATGTATAAATTTCTGTGGGTGATTCCTAGCTTGATCACTCGTATGAGAGCAGTCTATTGTAGACAAAATAATGATGGGATATAGAGGTCACACATTATGTATCAGAGTCCCTAAGCAGTAATCTCAGCTCCAATATGAGCTCCAAAGTTACTTATTCACATCTTCTTGCCTTCTGGGATTGAGACAGTCTTGATCGATAAGAGATTTTAACTTAGAAATAATAGAGTAGTAGCCCATTTTAACGGACAGAAAAAGGAAAATCTGGCAAATGACAATAAAGAAGATACTCCAAATAATCAGTCCTTTATTAGCTACCACTAGTATCTAAAGTCTTTCCTTGTTCCTCACCCTCTTGACAAATACTGACATAATCCAAATTTTTCTTAGACTCTTCTGAGAATCTTCAAAGATGGAGAAATGACTGTCTATAGAAAGTGTAGTACTATCTTTACTGGAAGAGGTTTGGGTGGGCAGTTTGGGAAGCCACTGCTATGGAAAGATTTCAGTCAGTGTGCCTTCCTGTCAGGGCTGAGCTCCAGACAGCACGTCCAAACATTACATTCTTCGGGCAGAGGTCAGCATCCCTCTTCCCCCTTATGCTTAGAGCAAAGATACATCTGCCCTTGCCTGAATATGGGGACAAAAACATCCGTTCATTGATAAGCCTTATTTCACATCATCCACACTCATTACTGAAATAGAGGAAAGCCACAGTGGACTCAGTCTGAAGCACAGGATGGTCTCTGTCATACAGTACTGTGCCCTGCCTTGGAAGTTTCCATAAATTGACCAGACAAGACCCTAAAGAACTTGATTACCCTTTCTATGGTCAGGAGGTCGTACTAGAGACCTCGAGAAGCTCCTTCCAACTTAAATTTCCTGTGACTCTCATCCACACTGGTCTTGTGGCCAGTAGCAAAGATTTTTGTTGCATAATTGTAGAGATTCAGAAAAACACTTACCTTTAAGAGGTAGAATTAATGAATATGGGAAATTGATAGCTGGTTAGCCATATCAAAACATGACAGACTTAGAACAAATATAAATGGGAATTAAAAATGAGAAACGTGGATGTAACTGCAAAATGACACATTTATTTGCAAAACATTCACTGTGCTAGAATAGGAAGGTATCTTTTTTCAATGAGATGCAATGACTTTTCTTAGAAAGGGGAACGGTGTAGATGAATGGATCTAAGCTCAGAGGAATCATTAGGTCACAAAATGATGACAAGCTGCTGATCTAATGCAGATGCCTGAAACTTGTTTGTGATCCTGGAGTATCTGAAGTGAGGAGGGAGATGAACAAGCAATAAACAAGTATTAAGACCCTAGCATAAGATCTTGCTTAGAATAGTCTCTATAGACATGTTCATGAAAGGAAAATTTTAACTAGAATTTATAAAAAGAAGGTATATTAATATGATAAAGCAATGAAGATGTAACAGTTTAAGAAGAAACACCAAAATGAAATGATCGAACAATAGAAGAAGGACTACGGGTCTTGTTCACAAATCTAACAGCAGACATATAATAAGAAGGAGAAAAAAACCCCATCTCTTTAAGGCAAAGCATGAGAATAAGAAAACACATCTATAAAACCAAGATGAGTAAATTTGATCTAGAAACTACCATGTTCCTCTTTGCTACAGAAATCAGCTTCCAATGAAAATTTTCACAGAATCACAGAATATGCTGATATGGAAGGGATCCATAAGGATCATCAAGTTGAACTCCTGGCTCTGCACAAGACCATGCTCTGAATACCACACCATGTGCCTGGAAGCATTGTGCAAATGCTTCTTGAACTCCGCCAGGCTTGGTGCTGTGACTACTTCCCTGGGAGGCCTGTTCCAGTGCCCAAACACCTCCTGGGTGAAGAACCTTTTCTAACATGCAACCTAAACCTCCCCTCACACAGTTTCAGGCCATTCCCTTGGGTCTTGTCAGTGGTCCCCACAGAGAAGAGATCAGTGCCTTCCCACTGATTCTCTCCTCAGTCTCCTCTTCTCCAGGCTGAACAGACCAAGTGACCTCAGCTGCTCCTCATATAATTTCCTCCCAAGGCCCTTTACCATCTTCCTTGCCCTCCTCTGGACACTCTCCAATAGCTTTACGTTTATATTGTGGTGACCAAAACTGCACACGGGACTCAAGGTGAGGCCGCACCAGTGCAGAGCAGAGTATTGGGCAAAGGATAAAGGGAAATTAATGTAGTCTCAATGCGGAGGTTGATAACCATCTCAGTGAGATTGCATTATGATGTTGCTTATAATAAGAACACTGAAATCAACAATCCCGACAATTCCACTGCTAATCCTATGCTCCTCCTGACAGACTGCAGTCATGAGGACCAGAAGGGATTACCTCCTCTATTAGCTGATTCTGAAAGCAGAGACTCTCTAAACATGGAATTTCATTTCAGGACTAGTGTGTATCTCTATACTTGTATCCATCTTGCAAACAAATGAGGCAAGGAAAACAATATGTAAGGAAATGCACACAAGATACCAAATTTCAAAGGTGCCAGAGTAGGACACTTTCAAGGATTTCCAGTATCACCAATCACAAATGAAAAAACCTTATTTTCATTATTATTTCCACACACATCAGATTCTGTAATAGAAAATGCTTATTCCTTTTACAAAATATTCTGTTCAGTAAATCCTTTGCATTCCCTACTCTTTTTACGGTTATGCATGCTTTACCGAGGTGAATGGAAGTGGATGTGGAATTTAAAATACAAAATTTTTTAAAAAATTAAATAAAATTTGAGTAACATTATTTCCACTCCTCGTTTTTGGAATTGCCTTTCATTCATGGATAAAAGGTGAGGTTATAGGAAGGTATGTCAATATCTTATTTTTTTCCAAGAACAGAGAATATGTCATTCTGTGCAAAGAACATAAAAATTCTGTACAAATGGAAATGATAATAGTAAGAGAGTTGAACAGAAAACTATCTGGACCTTCAAAGCATCAAATGTGAAGAACCAACCACAGAAGTTGGTTTTATATTTGATTTTTTAAATTTTTCTTTTCGGGAAATGCAGTAGTCTATTTATTATTATTACTAATATTATTTATTATTATTATTATGAAATTAGGTCAGAAGAGAAAACTACAATCATCTGCAAGTTTTCTTACATCTTCCTAACTTCTCTGTTGTGCTGAAGGAAGAGGAGTCCAGACAGTGAAATATGGATTTACATGTAGATCCATCAAAGATTAGCTTGATTGGGAATGGCAAAGGAACCTTGGTTTGATCTGCCTTCTATTAAAGAAAAGAGGACACTTGTGCATATTCTCTTGATCTGAAGGTCAATTAAAAAGAAATTAAGCTACTAGCATGTAAGGGATATGCAGAAACCAATTTATAGGAGTCTTCAAATGCCCACCTTGGTTTCAAGCACCCTCAAAAATTACTGATTGTCAGACTTCTATCACAGTCTTCTACTGTTTCTATTGAGCAAAACCTATTTAAAACTATATGAGTTCAAAATTACAAAGTAAATACCCAATGAGCTTAAATATTGAATAATACATAGTAATATCTTCCGATTAAATAACCGTTTTGTTCAGTGATTACATTCAGTTTCCCCAGTTGGTAATTATTGATTACAGGATACAGTCATTTGTTTCTGCTAACCACTTGCCCTTGTAAGTGTAAACATCAAGGACGGAGCTTGCATTGCTCTATTTTCTGTGGCACCAGGCTGCTAAGTATGTTGGACAACGATCTGTGACAAAGTAACAACCTTTTGTAGCAAAATAGTTTGTGTTCCTGATATTGTTTTGATTCTTGGGATCCTTTCTCTCTCCTTCTTGCAAGCTAAGTTTTCATACAAATACTATAGGAATCATGAATACTAAATCAGAATAACTGTGTAATAATTTCACACAAGTAATTATATTTTGCGGCATCTTGCGTTTGTCATTTCCTTGTACTTTAAGCAATGACCAAAAATTGCTCTTTCCAATTTCACTGAGCCACTAAGACGTCTCTTGTTAAAAAATAAGAAAAAATAACAAGAAAAAAGTATGTAGATGTCTACTGGACATGTTACAAAATCTGGATGCCCAGGTCTTGTTTTCCTGTAAGGAATAAAAAATTCACTCAGTTGTGGTTTCCTGTGGATAACTGATTCAATCCCATGCGTCATCATATGTTCAGACAAACTTTTTCCGGAAGAAACACTGGACTGCTCTCAGTGGTTCAAAAGCAGTCTCTTTTTTTCAGTCATCTATTTTTTTTTGCATAGGTTTTGAAATAGCAGAGGTCAGTAGTCCTCACTGTATATTTGCAGCAAGGGTAGTGTTGATGTATAGGAGCACACAGATTTGTGCCCAGAGAGGTTGGTGCAGACTTACAGCCCCTCAGTGATGAGATCAGGATTTCTGAAACTTGAAGACATCTCCAAAGACATGCATGCAAGAAGTTATGCTTTGCTTCAGCTACAGTTGAGGTTGAAAAGTGATTCTGCAACTTTCTATCTCTCAGTTTCTTATAGACCCCTGTTTTTCTGCAGAAAGTGTCACTACCTTTCAGTTAAAGATGCTTTCTAGCCAAGATCAGATGAAATCTTTTGGTTCTTTCCATATTCTACTGCTTATTCTTTGGATAATTTTGTCCTTTCTTTGCACCTTCTGTCTCATATCTTTAATGTTTCTGAATTGCTCTGAATTTCTAGCATGAAAGAATATTATACCGAAGTTAAAATTATTTCCTGTATATCATTTTCGTTATGAAACTCTACCCATGCAGAATAAAATGAAAATAGTATGTATGCTTTCTTGTTCTTGACATGAGAAACCTATTCCTCAAGCACAAAGGTGATTGATAAATATGATTAATAAAATGGTTATATTTCATTTATTTTGAGTGATAGATAACCTGGTAAAAGTTTTCCATAAATAATACATTAAAAAAGTCATAACACATAACATCTCATTAGCTGATGCTTCTAATTTTATGCCTATCTGAAATAGTATGCTGTCTCATTTTAAATCTCTAAATACATACAAAGTTGAAAGCTTCCTATAGGTTGTATTTTTTAACTGCTTTTCCAAACCGACTCTAGAATTTCACAGTGGCTGAAAAATAGTCATATTTAAATTAACTGAAAACAGCAACTGATGACAATTTGTAATCTTTAACAAATGCAGCTATTTTTAACTAATAAAATATCTTTATCTTTAAAGTAACTGAGATTGATATTTTTCCTAACACAGAACTAAATTTTATATTTCTAGTACTGATGTTGCTTAGTTCTTATAATTCAGCTCTATTTGGGCAATGTCTGCGGCATGTTTAAGTGTCCATGTATTTCCCTGAAATACGGATGGAAAATGAATCTTCATGCTGAGGAGTCCACAGTGAACTTTTCTTGACTGAAAACAATCATTAAAACAGATGGAGTGGTGATTGTTTGTATAAGGCAAAGATCTACCTCATTTTTTTAATCAGTTTGGAATTCAGCTGAATTTGAGCAAAATAATATCAACACTATCAATGGAAATCTATTGCAGCCATTCCTTCGGAAAGGAATGAGATGCTTTCCTAGCCAGGGAGCCCTCAGTACCATTGTGGATGCAGATGCCTCTACCACATCCCAGTGTTCTTGGTCTTTGAGGTCTGACCATTTGCCACAGGTTGTTACTACATCCATCTTCTACATGACATGGCCAGGGCACAATCCTTTTTGAGTAGGGTATAATTAGCATTAATTTTAATTACAGTCACATTATTCTATGTGGCCTTGTGAAATTGCCCTACTCATATCAATCCAGACTGTTGCTATAAGATTCATTCTGCCAAGTTCATCAGTGCTAATCCTCTCTCACCTTTGTATCCTTTCTTGGGCTTGCTATTGACCATTGCACTACATATAAATTTACACTCTCAGATTGCCTTACTGCCCAACCTCGGCTATTTTTTAAATTTTTATTTATTACTGATAAGAGACAAGAGTTGCTAAATCCTTGATGCAAACATCCACTCTCTCATTTGTTAAACTTCATTGCAAGCACGGAGGTGTTGTTTTCCAAGATGTTCATTTCATTTAGACTAAAGAGGATTTCTCTGGAAGAAGTATTTAAACTGATTCATTACTCAGCTTTCAATTTCTCATTAAGTCTCCTTCTACAGTGCATCTTACAATCTTGATGTGTTCACAGGGTCTACTAATTGTTACAGTAAGCTACTTGCTTCCTTGCACTTGGTTGTTTATTTGAGTCTATTTCTGTTGTCCTCCAGGTCTCTGGGGCGAGGGCAGTCTGTCCAATCTCTGTGCACCCCCTGGCACTGTAAAGTCCTCGTTCTTTTGGCACTATGTAGATGCAAACAATAAACAGCAACAGCCATGTAATGTTTCCAGAGGTCAGATCTAAACTGTCAGCAGCTCCATGGCACAGTGCACCCTGTAGTTCCAGTACTCCAAACATCAGGATTACAAACCTGGAAGCTCTTCAGCGTTCGTGGATTGCAGGGACTGGATCCAGACTGCAGAGCACATGCCTGTTGTGCTTACTGAATATTAATTCTTCCTATAATTGAAATGAAGAATGTAACTGCCATCTCTACCCTTGGCACCCCCTCCAAAACAAAACCCAGTAACCCACTCTGCCCATAAATTGGAAATGTATCAGCACACTGAACTCTGTTCTATATATCACTGAAATAGATCCTGATCAGTACAATGCAAGCTATACATGCCCAACCACCTGTTTCTTTAAGGAGTATTATATTTCCCTGGCAATAGACTTGACTCACGAATTTATAATCACACAGTTTTGAACTACTTAACATAAAATTTTAATAAAAACTACAGCATTTGTAAAGCATGTCAGCTTGAAAATAAACCTAGGTATTTCAATAACACCCAAGTGCCCTATTTAGCATTTTTTGAATTGAACGTTTATTTCAAAATTTCTTCCTAGAGTGAAATTGCTTTTAGAGAAAATCATTAATAAGGAAACCAAAATGAAATATTTAAATTGCATTGAATCAAATACGTTGGCCCAAAGCATTATGGGGAAAATTTCATCATTTTGTGAGCAAAAAATCTGCTTTTGCAAGTTTTTATTCCTCTGCAGGATAGAAAGGATTTTTTCTACTTCGTTTTCATAATAGAATTTCCAAGAGAGATTTTCAGCCTTTAATCTAAAATCCCATCTTTTTCCCTTTTTCTATACTACCATATTTTATATAAAACACATTGTACTGAATAGATTTCCCTCAGAGGTAATGCTAGACTCATCCAAAAATCACAAAACGCTCATTTTTATTAAGATTGATGTGACTATGTTGGGAATGTTGGTTATTTGAGGGAGGGGGACGTGGAGGAATTGAAGGAAGCAAGAAGTTCATTAACTGAAATAGGAAGGAAAAATGTTCAATCTAAACTAAACACAGAATTTTGATTTTCCCTTGCACCAGAAGCAGAGTAGAAAACTCAGAAATATCTTGTTTATATTTCTGCCTATCCAAAATCAGCTGTATGTATTTGGGCACTTCTACATAGAAATTGAAGGAGTGAGGGACTTTTTGTTTTCAAAATTGCTAGAAGACACATTTTCCCCATTACGTAAATATTTTAGATATTATACACCTATGTAGTATGAAAAAACAATTTAAATTTCCTCTTTTACTTGAAGCTGCAGAAATGTTCAGCTCCCAGGAGAAGGTCTACAAACGAGAATGTAAATTTTTCTATGATACGGTGCTGGTAACAACATTGATGATTAAGACATTGTTCCAGGAGAAGAAGAAAGCAGTTAGGACACCCTCTGTGGGATAAAATATGGATAAAGAGAGCTCTTGTTGGTTCATGAAAATATAACCCTCCCTTCTTCACAGACACTGACCACTATGTAACTCTCCCTTCTCCATAGACACTGGCCAAGACTTTTCAGCACATAAAAATTATAATATTTTTTCAGAGAATTTACCGTCTAAGTGAAAAAAAAAAAGAGGAACAAGTCCTATGTCTTGCAAGATGGTGAGTGAACTTTCTCCATTGCAAGTTTATTTTGGGCAGAGACAGTTCCACTCTGGCAATTAAGAACTCCACATCTTCAGTCTGATGTGTTCAATATTCAGCATGAAAACTCTAATCTTGATATCCCCTCTGGTAGCATGATATAGTGGTACAAAATTACTGCAATGTCTGTGAACTGCACTGGGTTTGATTCTTCTAGAATGTACTCCCTGATTGAACTATAAATGGAGAGCAACTAAGAGAGATTAATTAACTCTTCATTTCCTAAGAAGGAAGATGTGTGATGTGAAGCTAAACATTTTGTGTAGAGAAATACATGCCAGGTGTTATTCTTCATCTTCTAAAAGGCAAATATAAATATATGTATGTCTTCCTAGGAAACAGTTTTCAAATAAAAAACAGGTATAAAAATATGTACATTTTAACCATGGATCAGTTCTGAAAATTCTTTGCAGATTGCTATATGCAAGGACAATACTATGTGTAGCAAAATTCACAAAGAAGCTACAACTGGAAATACTATGGGAAATATGAAGTATGTAACTACCAGGCAAGAATTGATTTATATTATAGGTGAATGAACACTCTCACTTCTTTTCCATTACGTTCTGAAACTTTCCCTTCAATTCAGTTCACACTGTAATTTTATTTTTTAATCAATTTTGAATTAAAACATTTTAAATATCAGGGTCTGCTTTCACATCAAACAGATTGCTCTTCAACATCTTCATAAGCAACTTGGACAGAAGACTAAAGGGATACTAAGTTTGCAGATGATACAAAGCTGGGAGCAGCTGTTTACTCCCTGGAAGGCAGAGAAGCCCTGAAGGGAGATCCAGACAAATTAAGAGAGCTGGACAACCACTGATCGTATGAAGTTTAACAAGGGCAAGTGCTGGATTCTGCCCCTGGGATGGGACAACCCTGGGTGTACGGAGAGACTGGGGAACAAGAGGCTGGAGAGCAGTGCCATGGAAAGGGACCCGGCGGTCAACAGCAAGTTGAACATGAGTCAGCAGTGCCCTGGCAGCCAGGAGGGCCAACCCTGTCCTGGGGGGCATCAGGCACAGGCATCAGCCAGGCAAGGGAGGGGATTGGGGATTGGGGCATGTGACCCCCAGTCATGTGAACAGTTTTTGGTGCCACAATATGAAAAGGACACAAAGCTATTGAAAAATATCCAAAGTAGGGACACGAGCGTGGTGAAGGGTTTTGAGGGGAAGAAGTGTGAGGAGCAGCTGAGGTCACTCGGTCTGTTTGGCCTGGAGGAGACTGAGGGGAGACCTCACTGCAGTCTACAGGTTCCTCATGAGGGGCAGTGCAGGGGCAGGCACTGATCTCTTCTCTGTGGGGACCAGTGACAGGACCCAAGGGAATGGCCTGAAACTGTGTCAGGGGAGGATTAGGTTGGATATTAGAAAAATGTTCTTCACCCAGAGAGTGACTGGGCACTGAAACAGGCCTCCCAGGGAAGTGGTCACAGCACCGAGCCTGGAGGATTTCAAGAAGCATTTGGACAACACTCCCAGGCACATGGTATGGTATTCTGGAAGTCCTGTGCAGGGCCACGATTTGGACTAGATGATCCTTGTCGGTCCCTTCTGAGTCAGAATATTCTGTGAATCTGTGATTCTTTTGTTCCTATTGCTGGATTTTTATGCAAGATCTTGAACAGGCATTAGGTTGAACCAGATAGATTAATTTCATGTAAGAAGTAAGACATTAAACTACATGGCCTTCACCCAAGAGTTCTGAAGTAACTTAGATCTGAACTTACAGGACTTTTGATCACAATCTGTAAGCTACATTATGAAAGGTCACTGTGGCAGAAGACTGACAGATTGCCAATGCTCCTCCCATCTCAAAAAGGTCTCAAGAAATGATCCTAGGAAAGGCAGGATTCCATTGCCACTTAAAATAAAAACAAAAACAAACAAAAATTTTTTACAAGGGAAAGAGCCTGATTTCTGTAAAGAAAGTACTACCTTGCTCCCCTACTGCCCTGATGATGTCAGCAGAAATGTGGATGTACTCACATTTTTAGAAAGTCCTTGACACCAAAGATTATTAAAGAAATTAAACTGTGACAGGTTTGGTAGAGGGGATTTTTTATGGATTAAAAGCTGATTAAAGGGTACGAAGAAAACGTCCTAACATAGACCTTTGTAGACCAAATGTTCTTTAATTTTCTAGATGGAAGACAGTAGGACGCTGTCTCATCGACTGGTGCTTGTGCTGCTGTTTTCCAATGTAAATCATCAGTGGTCTGGAAAAGGGTGTAAACACTAAAATCTCCAACTCCACAGATCATAATTTTTACTTTTGATTTTTTTTTTTTTTTTTTTTTTTGAGCTATCCAAATGTTGAGGACCTGCAAAGGCTTCCCACACAAAAGACTGGACAGAAGGGTGGCAGCTGGGCTTTAGTTGCAAAATATAAGGTAATGCATCTGGGGAATGCCAACGCAGTCTACACAGTTCTGCATTCAGAATTGGTGGCTACAACTCAGGAAAGACATCTTGGAAACTTCATAAAGAGTTCTCTGAAAACATTGGCTTGATGTGCAACAGAAGCCAAAGACAATGACAGTGTAAATTCAGCAGTGAATAGTTTAGGTAAGGCTTTTTTTTTTTTAGGTTAAAAAAAGTAAACTCTTACGTCCATCAAAAACGAGAGAACTTATTTAAAGGATAATCAGAAATAATATTAAATTTTTGGGGTTTGGGAATTTCCCCCTTCTTTGGTTGTTTATAGATGATTTTCCTCATTAAAATTTTAGCTTTCTTTAATGTTTAGAGGTTTTTTTCCTAGCAAAAAGACCTTCTTCTATCTCTCTTACAATATATATTCAGAAATATAAGCACATATAAAAATATAAATACATAAAAAATTAAGCCAACACATTAAAGAATCCTAAAGTGGAGTAAGAACAAAAAGTTTCTTATACCTACAAATAAAGTAGAATCCGGAAGAATTTCAACTCCATTCCTAACTGAAAAAAGTAAATAGTGAAGACTGTTCTACTGTCTTCCACACAGGGCAGTGGTAAAGCCAATGAGATGGTAGGAAAGCTCAGAGAGATTGATGACAAAGCAGAAAGCACGATAGTGGGGCAACCCTGTTTACCTTGTGGGTAAACGCTGCATCAAGGCACAATTTAGACAGTTACAATTGGAATAGCTAGAAAGAGAATCCACAGAAGAAGTAATATTTTACTTAGTTATGAAAGATGCCTTAGCTCAAAAATTTAACATCAAATAGTTATGGTAAAAGAGTGAGCATAACATGCTCAAACTCAATAAATGTAAATACAAAAAAACCCAGTGAAAATTCATTAAAATGATATTTAATATTATGTAGGAGGACAACATAAAAATTAGAGAAGTAAAATACAGACGGTGGATGGTTTAAAGAAATTAAAGACATAATGTTGTAGTAAATATAAATAAAAATTAATATCATCTACTAAAATAAAGTATCTGTACAAGATTGCACACACAAAGAGAAAAAACCAAATAAAATCTATCATGGACAAATAACAGCAATTTTTTGTCAATAATTTAATTATAAAATTATCAGATGATAATAAGATACTTTCTTACAGTCTTCTATTGAATTACTCAAAAATTATTTAATTTTTAATTGTACAAAATTAAAAGCATTGTGCAAATTAAAAAAGAAAAGTCTACTTAAAAGTTAAGACAAGCCAAAAGGTTTTTATAAATAGCTTTTCAACTGCCTTTTCCAACAGCTGTAGGAAGAAATTGGTCATCAAAATGGCCCCTGTACAGGAGAAATGTAAAGTGGCAATTGAATTTTTTGAAAGAATTCGGGGATGTGGAAATTAGAATCACCAAACTTGAATCCCATAAAGGCAAAATTGGTAGAAACCAGAATTTAAACAAAAAGAAGACATGACAAAAAAGAATTAACAAAACCATGGATAATACAGAGGAAAGGGGAAGGGGAAGAGGAAGGGAAAGGGAAAGGGAAAGGGAAAGGGAAAGGGAAAGGGAAAGGGAAAGGGAAAGGCCTTTTGCAGGGAGAAATAATGCCTCTCAGAAGCTACTGATGGTCCTGCAGACGACAGTGATAATATGCAAGGATATGTATGGCTCTACAGCCATCTCTGGCTCCTCAAATTTCTCTGTAGAAGAAATTTGTGGGGTTTTCACTGGGTACTTGACATGTTTTTGTACTTCTTGACTTCCCCCACCAGCCTCCACTAGAAAGAGGGGTTAGAGAGCTTTGTTTTGAGCTGGTACAGCTATTCCTATGCTTGCTCGTGACTGTTCTTCCTTGCTGTCTCCTGTCTCTATCAGAGAAAATTTATGATCATGGTTGGCCATAGCTCAATCCTTGCCCTCCCACATGAGTATAAACAATGTCATCTGCACTGATATCTGCAGCAGACAACCCTCAGGGGCTGTGTGCAATCTCTGCTGGTATCCCCTCAAGCGATTTCTGTTCTGTATGGCATTGTCAGCCACTGATAGCACCCAAACAGGGTCCAGAAAGTTGTCAAGTAACTGTTTGCTGCATCCAGTTTTGCTTGCCAGAAGCCATCTCTGGCATCCATGACTGAAAAGACTATTGTGTTCGCTTGATTTGGCAATATTTCAGTGACTGTTGGCAGGGAACAGTATAAGCACTTTAGTATGCTATTGAGGTCCTTTGGATTGATGCAGATCATCAGTTTGCCTGTCTTTCTAACTGCCACCATACTGCTGATCCAGTCAATTGGCCTTGCAACTTTTTTCAGCCACCTTGTTCCATGACAGTTTTAACTTTCACCTTGAGCTCTGCTTCAAGTGGCAGCACTAGCGTTTTATATATAGCTGATGCCACATCATCTTAACCTTGCAGACCTTAAAACCACTCATTATCCAGAAACCTGATCCCTTGACCAGAGACTATCTTTTAATAGTCAGAAAAGTAATATCTCATATATGTTTCCCTCACCCTCAGTGAGCTCTGTGATGCTCTGACTTTGCAATAAACACTCCCATGTCCCAGTAAGTTCTCCACCAGACAACAATGGATTTCTGCATCCATTCTACTGTGGGAAACATCTTAGCCTAATCTTTATTTACATGTGAGTACTTCACAGGTTTAATAAGATCCCACTCTAAAAAAATATCCAAATTGTTTTATTTTTTACAAAATCTGTATAATTTACCTGGCTTCACAATAGAATCACATTCCTTTTAGGGAAATTTCTCCTTTGCCATGTTACTTGTCATTTCTCATATTCAGTTTCTGAACCACATTATTTTCTTCTTACTGCCATTGCACCTACTTACTATATATTATTCAGACCAGCTTCGTCACAGGTGCTCACTTTTCTCTTTTCAAGCACTTATGCAAATTAAATCACCAGTGTAATTTAGAATCTCTTCACTTGCATGTATGTGGTCCAAAAATTGTCTCATCCAAGTTCCAGCTACACAGAGGGTGACACCACCACTTGCTCTTAAGCAGGACTTTTAAACACTAGACCTTACACTTTTGTAACAAAAGAGGTCAATATCATTATCACAGTTTTATACGGGTGCTGTGTAGGGGTGAAGTGACTTGCTCAAGGTCATCTAACAGCTTGGTGAGAGCAGAACTTAGGTCTTGCGAGTTCCAGTCTAGTGCTTTATCCAGCAAGAAACCCTGACTGTGCTGAAGTATGAGGTCTCCCTGTCCTTGGCCTGTTCTATTAAAACGCTGCACTGGCATTCATATAAACCATTTACAAAGGGTAACATCCATTTGTTCTGCATCAAAAAGCAAGAGAGATTGACACATACATAATCTTTTCCTATGTGTGATGGATTGATCCTTGACTTAGGATCATTTCAGTTGCCTCTTTGTAGTCTCTCCATTACAACAAGATTTTCCCAGGCTTTCTATGCAAGATGAGAAAGGAAAGCTGTTAAACAACCATTTTCCCATTCTTCCTGAGGAAACTTTTTACTGCCAATCCAAATTTGCAACACCTGCGGTGTTGAAAATGAAGACTTAAAGGCGTTCACTCTACATTTATGTTTGTCAAACAGTGATTTAAAAACACAAAAATTCATACAGCATTTTTTGAAAGACTTTCCAGAGAATTTTTCTTTTCTTTTTTTTTTTTTCCCCAAAATAACATCATGTCTAAGCACAGTGCATAATCCTCATACACAGGTTTACCGAGATTTTTTGTGACATATTGGGATAAAAATGTCTGAGGACATTTGTTCCACATTTGTGTCCATTGATAGCTTGTTGCTAGAATTTCAGGAGTATGAAATAGGCCACCTTTGTACTGAAAAACCCTAATAATACTTTGGATTTGGAATATATGCTGTTCTGAAAACAGCCTTTCCTTGGTACATGCTGCTTATGTTTGACAAGAACTTTACTGAAATCCTGAGGAGGGGATGGTTGCTGACCTTATGGGCAGCATACAAGAATCTCAGCCTGATTCATACACTGCTTCCCTTGTTCAGGTGATGCCTGAAAAAGCAAAGAGGTGTTCCTTCTGTCATTTGGATCATGTCAGTTTGCAGTATTCCTGCTTACAGGCACACTGCCTGATTTCTGGTGGTCCCAAGCTGGGCTGACCCTTGAAAGATTTAAACCTGGGCCAGAAGGAAAGAGTGCATATCAATGTAGTCTCATACAATAAAAGCCTCAATTCGCCACTGGCCCTCCCTAGAGTTTAGCAAGAACTTGTTGGATCTTGTACAAACAAATGACAAACCTAGAAGATGCACACAAACCTTTTCCTGATGTGAGAAGAAGCAGCACTGCTGCAAAACACACGGACTTCAGCAGAATTCCTACCCCACCGCAGACCACAGCATGCCACCTATGTACATGAACAGAAACTGATTAATGGGCTGTCACTTTATTTGTTGACTGTTGAATTATTTATACTTATAAAGTGTTTAATAATTTAGAGCTGGTATCTTAACAAATTACAGCTGAAAGTGACAAGGGGAAGGTGGCACAAGAGTCTCACTTGAGATCAATGTCCTTGTTCTCAGGGCACTTTGGAACATGATTTCTGCTGACTGTCATCAGCAAAAAAAGGAAGGGGGAAGTATGTTGATTTGATATTACGTGTTAAATAGAGAGAACTGCATATTTCAGTAATCAAAGGAAAAAAGTTGCTTTAAACCAAAAAGAACATGAAATTACTCTGAAGAAATCTACATTTCCATATGAAATGAAAATCATTGTCTTAAAAAAAAAAAGACTAAATAAAAGCTAATTACAGTGTTTGTTTTTAAAATTTTGTCTCAAAGCATTTTATCCATCTTTTCTTGCCACAAAGGATTTGGATACATATTGATTTTGACCTGCGTACCACATCTTTGCAAAAAAGCAAAGTCATCTTAATGTGAAGAGGTTATTTTTTACTGTATGAGGATGGAAACAAAATTACCATCTACTGGTTCTATGTGAGTTAAACTTAGAGAGTGCATGAGAAAGAGAGACATAAATTCAGATTTTTAACAAAATCCAAATGCTAACCAACAGAAAGGCTGGCTGAGTCAAAGCACCTGAAAACAAAATTCCTGTAAAAATCCTCTATATAGGTAAATAACATTTCACTCCAGGAAGGTTTTTCCTTCACAGACACTTTAATAGAAAAAAAATTAATGTAAATATCCAAAATAGTAAATTCCATTCTCTAAGAAGGAATTTCCTGGGTATTAACCCACTCTATTTCCTTTAAATACCATGCCAATGCAGTGTCTAAAAGAATCATATTTTGTTGAAACAAAAATTCTTAATAAAGGCACAAGGCTCCTGTAACAGAAATTATACTGTCACTGCTGCAGACAAATACATTTTTCAGGGTAACCTCTCCAGTGATGAGCACAGTTGCATCTTGTAACCCCAATTCTACAATGTCCACAATGGAAAAGCAAGCTGTGCTAACCACTGCTGAATTCCAGTAGCACTGTATATCCACATGCAAGATACTGTTCACCAGTGCAAGACTGACCTCTGCTTGTATTCGGCTTGCTTCAAGCAAGCACCATATGTCTTTCCATCACAGTAGCACAGGCACTGTGGCCTTGAACAGTGTAAATCGTATCCAACTCTATTCCCCCCCAATATGCTTAGGCGATCAGTGTTTTCTACTTTGGTGCGTGCAGCTTGAATCCTATAAGAAATAATGTTACACATGCAGTAGAAACTTGGTTTTGTGGTGTTTCCCAGTATTAGCTTCTTCAACAGCAATTGCTTTCTGTCTGTCTCTCTCTCTCTCTCTCTGTGATTTAATTGCTGTTTATCTCCACGGAGACTTTTATATGCACATGCTGCCAGCTGGACTAGGATCAGTAGGTGGCCATTACTGGACATTTGGGAGCAATGACTTGAATTAAGGCCAGCTGAATCCTACTATCTGTATTTTCATTCTGTCCTCAGACACAGACTCACCCATAGTATTTCTTCTGCATACAGACGTTTACAAGACTATCAGCTCCAGCAGCAGACTTCCGTAAGAACGAGATCTAGTCAGCTCTTATTCTACTAATTCTACTAATGACTTCAGGGCAGAAAACTGCCCAGCTACATAAGTGACCTAGGACATATCTATACTGTAAACTGTTCTTAAGGAAGCCATCCTAAATTTCCAGTAGAGAGCAAGTAGTGAACTACATTACAGGGCCATTCTATTCCTCATTGTCCACTTCACAAATCTAAAAAGCTGTGCTGCCTTGACGAAGGACAAGTGAAAAATGTGGTCTAATTTTCTTTATACCACTGCAAAATTTATTAGGAAAGTAAGTTATATAGGAAAATTGGTATTTTAATAAGACATCTCTCTGTAGTGGTGCTATGTTTTGGGTGGAGAGTGTTCATGGATTACTGAAACTGCTAAAATTTTTTGTGGTATAGAAATGAAAAATGGATAATGGGAGCAGAATTTTAACATGAATGACAAATATTGCCTGAGAATTCCTTGTTTTTTTAAAAATTTGTTATCTTCACTTGTTGATGGATACTATGTCTTTTGATATACATTTTCTGGGTTTTCTAATATGAAAATGCTCTGTTCAACTCTTCCCAGGGTACCAGAAACATATATAAATGGACATTATTTTTTAATGTTTTAATGTGGGGAATAAAATAGTGAAAAACAAGCATCTTTTTTGAAAGTGATGAAGAAAAATCAGATTGAGTCAATACTGTTCCAAACATTTTATACTCAGAAATGCACTATTTCTACTGTTCCAAAGAGTATTTTTTTCATCAGTCAAGATTTTCTAGTATCGAGGGTGGACAATCTATAAAAATTTGGGGTTTTCATGAACACATACACTGAACATCTTTCACAATTTGACTAGGAGGCCATATTTATAATTCCTTTCATATTAAATCTAAATTATTAAAACTAGGGATGAGAATGAACTCAGTGAAAATTATTGCTGTGTTACAAAAGTATAAGGCACATAAAGATGCTCCAGCATATGCAGATGTTCCAAATAGTACAAAATGCAGCATCATGTCTACTGAGGCATATACCACTAATCCACTCAAGGTCTTCAGCCTTATCTTCAGGATTCCCACTGAGTAAGATCTCTACTATTTGGAGGGCAGTTTTTCCTCCCCTCCCCCACAGCATAGGATAGTAAATATGACCAGCAGGAAGCCTGGAACTGACAGTATCAATGACAGAGTGAAATCTGAAAGAGCATAGCACAGAGCTTTATTGGTCACAGGAGGTAGTCAGCTATGGCATTCCTTTCCTTTACAATTCACATGATGCCCTGATACCACTTCCTTGAAGATAGCATTCAAAAATACCCCTGAAGTTTAAGCATAACAATAACACATCAATTACTTACACACTCAGGAACACGAACAGGATATTAAAAGGGAATTAGAGAAAATGCAGTCTTTCAGGTAGGTTATTGTTCTCTGGAATGCAAATTCATAAGGAATGTCTGGGATTAGTATCAGCCTAGTAGAAATGAGACCCGGTCAGGAGATGGTACAGAAAGCATCCCAGACTGATTTCTCCCTGTTTCTTTGAAGCCCACATTTCACTTCCCAGTACAACACTGTGTATGCATATTCATGAGTCAAAGTCTCAGTGACCCCTCAGCTCCACACCGCACAACAGAAATTTCAACTACTGTGTGAAATCCTAACCCCAAGGAAGTCAATGGCAAGATCCTTGCTCACTTGTTTGGGAACAGGAATTCACCCATGATATCTTGTTAGTTCTGGCAGGTTTTCAGGATTCAGCATGCTTTTTGAGATGAATCAGTAAGCAGTGTGCTGCTTTCTCACACCATCCTCTGCTTGAAACAGAAATAGTGTTGTACTGCACAGATTCTATTACCCTTAGCAGCTAATTTTCTCCTTTGTCCACTCAAATGCAACCCTCCATCCCTTACTTTTTTCCTACCAGTACATTTTATAGAATAACATAAAAATTGTTATTAAAAAAAAAAAATCAATGCTCTGCTATCATTTATGGTTTATGTTCAAGAACTGTGGCCATCTTCCCCCTGTTGGCCCAGACTTTTTTCACTGTTTCTGGACGGATGCCTTCTGAGACTTCAGAAAGCTCACATAAAACCTCTAACTTCCATATAATTTCCTATGTTAGTAGTCTTTGACTACTCATGTGGTTTTTTTTCTGTAAAATGTTGTTTCTCCTGCCAGAACTTCTAGACAACAGCAGGTGTCATTAAAAATTGAAGTGGACAAAGCACTTCAGACTACATTGTCAGTAACAAATCTCTCCTAGCAGAAGGGAAGAGTTGATGACCTAGTAGGTTTTTCCCTATTTTAAACCCTTCAGACTTATGATACCTCATTTCCCTGCCTGGTCCTTGACACATCTGTGACAGATAAGAAAAAAGAATAAATCTTCAGTGACCAATGGTATAACATAGTCCTGCTTGTTATATGCAAATAATTCCTTTCAAATTACGCTTACTTTAAGTTGGAGTGATAGGTGAAGTGGCAAAGTGCTCTAAATGAAAAGTTTCATCTTCAGTGTTGGTTATTATAGTAAGTAGTAATTTTTCCTAATATGGCTTAAACATTCAGATGAACTGAAGAGGCACAATTTTGGCTTTTGGGGAGGGTCAGGGTTTTTCACTCCATAGCAATGCAATGGAGAGGGCTGGCTCCTTACTGCAAGGAGCTGGACCAAGGAGCTGGGCAATATTAAGGCAATGGCAATGAAAGGCATTTGAGAAAAAATAAATCTCATTCTAGAAAATCTGAGAAATTATTCATATTAATGATAAAAAATTATTCCCTCTAAAAGTTCAAATGGTCAGGTCTGAATTGTCCTTGGAAAAAATCAGTATTCCTTCAAATTCACTGAGACTTCACATGAATAACCCCAGTGATCCCATCTCCAGGCAAAATCCGAAAGCTCCAAAGTAGTAGTCATATTTGCTCGTGTGTATTTTCATTTGAGGTCTGAAATTAAAAGTTCCACCAAAGCAGCAATCAGTGAAGTCCCCAAAGCCTGAGCAAACCACGGAGGGATGAGTGGATTACATGAACTCGTGTGAGACATTAGGTAGGCCCCTGCTGCCCTCTCCTGCTCTCTAACATTAAGAAGTCACTCTGCTCAGGTACTATGCTCTCCACTAGCTCTTGCTCTCTCTCTCTCCACCACTTCTAAAATGACTTTCTTTCATGATAGGGAAATCATTATTAGACTACTCCAGCTAAGGAAATTATGGTACCTAGACATCATCTGATGAGGGTGCCACACACACAAGGGCCAATCCAATACTCCTTTTAGGACATAATTAATATCTGAGCATACAGTCAGGATTTGGCTCTGGATTGCAGCTACAGAACTGAGAAATGAGAGCTTAATGAATGCAGGCATTTGAGTTCCTGCACATCTCTATCAAAAGTTGAGCACAAAAATCCAGCTAAAATTATGTAACAACCATGGTAGAAAAGATTTCTCTCTTCTTTGAAGCTAGAGAAAAACAGACACTATATAGTACAGAGAGTGACTACAGTAATTAGCCTTTTTTTTCCTGAATGCTATAGTAAACACTTTCAGAGTAAAACTCAATGCATAATCACTGCTGGTCTAAAAATGACAGCTGTTCTGGAGAAGACCAATGTACACACCAATCACTCCTGTAAACTATTCCATTTCCTTTAGTTATGTTAAGGGGTGTTTTTCCAAACTGAGTGTGACTCAGTTCTTTTATGTGTGTTTCTTTTGATTTGTAGCTATATCTAGATAGACTTCTTACTCTATTACTTTCAGGACAATAGTAAGTGGACAATTCAGTTCAGCAGCTAAGAGATCAGTCAGACAAATACCCAGGAGAAGATATGAAGCAGGACACTCAAAATTCTGGCATATTATTTCAAGACTGTTGACAAAATGTTTTTCAAGGATTAAAAAGCTTTTTTAATATTAGAGTAAATAACAAGTACCTCACATGGCTCGAATTAGGAACAGAATGATAATTGTCTATGATATAACTTTAAAAAGTCAGAAGGCTTTACCATGACTATACACAGCAAAGAAACCTCAGAAGAAGGAGGTAGGAAGAACTTACTGCTCATCAGAAGGCCTAGAGTTTAATCATTAAAACATTTTCCTATTTATACTAACAGGAAAAGCATGAAAAAAGGTAAAGGAAAAACAAATGACCAAAGATGTAGGCATATCAGAACAGACATTGTAGTATGAAGATAGCATAAAACCTGAAGGAGATTTGCAATTTTTTATCATTCCATTTCCATTGCTGTGCAACAGTTGTAAAGAGAAAAAAACCACTATATTTTCCTCAAAATATCCTCCCTGGAATGTCAGGAATTGACAACACCAACGCAAACGGAAACAATGGCTGATCTCATGGTTCTGCAGTCGTCCTCTTGCAGGCTTCCCTCAGCAAAAAAAACCCTTCAGGTCACACAGTCCTCGGGGGCCATGCATTAAAATAACTCAGTTATATTCACAGTCTCTATTTGTCCCTCCCAGACACCTTTGTAGTGGCATCAGCATCCACCTCAGAGGACACCATTTTCTCATTCTCATCCCAGCTGGAGAATAAGCTTTGCATTCGAGGTTATCAAGGGGACGGACAATTAAAGGACAAAAACCAGCAGCAATAAAGTAATGCTAACATGAAGGCATGGGGAATACCCAGGAAAACATGTAGGCTGACTTTTCTTTGGTATACTTAGTTTTGTCTATGGGCAGATTGCCACAAACGCAAAAAAAAAAAAAAAGGAGGGAGCAAAAGAAAACCTATACTTTATTTATTATTTAAATAAACAGTTTTATGCTGCTTCCATTTTGTGCTCAGTTTTATAACAATGTGAGTCCATTTCCCCATCATTCCTTAATATCTATATTGTTTAGGACTTTATATACTGTATGATTAGTTGGCATTGGTACCGTTCAATCTGTACTAATCTGTATGCATTTATATTGTGTGAGCAGTTCTCTAATTGGTTTTCATCCAAGTAATCCCACAGAGAATAAGGTTACATGCTGAAAAGGGCTGAGGTGAGAGAGTGGTTAAAAGGGGAGTGCAAACTCTTTTCCCATCCTTATTAAGAATGCTTTACACATCTGCATTTTCTAAAAACATTTCTAAACTCCCTCTGTGTGAATAAGCATAAAGTCTGTTCCACAGCATAGAAACGCGCAGAGAGAAAATGAATCTGTTTCAGAGAACCCCACCCATATCTGCTTTATTTCTCCCATGTTGCTGTATTTCTTGGTCAGCTAAGGCTGTGAAAAGTAAATACTACAGTTCACAAAGGAGGAAAAATTATTAAAACCCAAACAAATCCAGACCAGAATATCTTCTCTTGGTGGAAAATACAAAATTTAGTTTAAGTAAACAGAGCAATGACGAAAGATCTTTTCCTAAAGGGCTAATAGAATTGCAAAAAAATAATAAAACAATTTTAAAAGCCCAAAAGTGAGCCAGTACTTTGAAACTTAGCCACTTAAATCCACGTTTGTCCAACTTGTTTAAAGATAGCCCAAATTTCAGATATTCCTCACACCAAAATTTCTGAAACATTTTGACATATGCTGCAGGTACTACAGGTATTAATTTTGTGAATGCTGATGACAGCACTTCAATTTTAAGAAAATATATATTTAATCATTTCATTTAATTGCACAATAATTACACACTTTCATATTTCTGGCTGCAAGGACATTTGTTTCATTGAGTTTTTAAAAAGGTTTTATATTACTGGTCACACACCACCTAGAAAAGAAAAAAAGTTGTGGAAAAAAATTATGTATGACTTACTCTTCTTTTCCTTACACATAAAAAATTCTTTGTTTTCTTCCTAGAACTGCATATTGAAATTTATAAGTACCTGTATAAGATCACTGTCTTTATCAACTCCAAAATTAGAATTTTTTGTCACTCAGATCAAGTTTTAGCTTTGATTATACTTTTTTCTTCTTTCCTTAAAAAACAAACAAAAAACCACTCAAAACAACATACTGAAAACTTTATGTAAACCACACTTTTTATACACGCCCATGCCCACATTCTGAACAGGCATTAGAATATTTATTTTAAAAACACAGGGCTTGCTTACCATATTCACAACTTTCAATGGCTGGATTTTAGTGGAGCCTTTTTGAAATGGAAGTATCCTGCTACTATACATTCTTGCTAGTGAGAAAATGCAATTTCACTACATGCGGCTAAACAAACCCCTTTTTTACTGCTTAAGAAAAAGATATTTTCAAGTATTTTTTTCTGGATTTCAAAATGGAATAAAAGATAAACTTTTAGACTTTACTCAGAGCCATGTAGAAGACAATTTCTCTTTGGTTAGTTATCATCCTGTCTGTGCAATGAATATTAGTCTGGACTTCAAAGAAAGATAGCTGTCCCACTAAACTTAGCAATGATTTACACCGAAGGACAATGTAAGCCTGCTCTTTCCCTCCCCCACTTATGAATGCCACCATGCTTCATTTCTGCATTATCTTCTGGTAACCATCTCCGGAATATTCTTAAAAGCTGCTAACATGATACATTAGAATTCAGGCATGTGACAGATACAAAATTAAAGTTGACCTTCTCTGTCAGAAAAAATAAACAGTAACCATTAGCAGCTTTGTACCTCTGCATTTAACTCCCTATTTTCTGCCTCCCTAGTTTGGGTCCATTAACTGACTGGTGCAAAAAAGATCCCCGGCAACACTGACTCCCTGTGGATATAATACAATCTCTGGATATTACACTTGACTATAACCTTTCCTCCACAGCCTAATTTTACATTTGAAATAATTCACTCTTGACTTGGTCACACAACAATATTGTAGACAAGAGTTGGCAAAATTCTGTAAAAACTTCTTATGTCTGCACCTCTGTCAATAACCTATGGTTTGCACTGGGAGCCATTAAGAATTTTTATTCACAGTTGTATTTTCATGATTTTATTAGTCACTCCAAATTTTTGCTCAGCCTCTTCAATTATAGTAAGAACATCCTTTAACTCACATGAAAATATATGTTAAATATTATTTTATGAGGAAAGTATCCATTAAAATCACCAGACTTCCAAGAGTTATTTTATGTTGTTGCGTTGAGCAGAAAGAAAATTGCACATCTACAAAACTTTTAAAACTTCAGGAATCTTCAGAAAAAATAAGCTAGATGATTGTCATATTAAATCTGATGGAAAAAAATACAGGATTCCAGCACCAGATCACACAAAAGCACCTACTACGCAGAATTAAATGGAGAATTTACACAAACAGAAAAGTGATTTTGAAAACATTGGTGGTGCAATTCTGTCATGAACTTTGACAAACATGCAGAGCAAGACAGCACTCTTGTATTGATTTTGACCATTTTGCAAGCACCGCAGTATGATTTTGGGGAGTCACCATAAAAGCCCATCCTGAGCCCTACTAGGTCTTGATGGCAAAGTAAATGTGTTCCCATCTCCATTTTCTTTCAACAGCTATAATATTTTTCTCTTGATGTCTACAGGGATTTCCCCCATAATTTTTTTGTGTTTTGTCTTGTCTTGCCTCTCTTTGAAAGAGAGAAACCCACCACACTAAAAGTTAGATACAGTCTGTATTAAATTGGTGGTGGGACCGGGCTCATCTTTCCTAAAACTAAAATATATATACCCCAATATCAAAAACTCTCTTGTCCTTTGACCTAGGAACGGAGAACTATTTTAATCTCATTCCATCTGTTTTGTGGTGCATGCCATTTCTCTTTACATTATTATATTTTCCTGTAAATTTCGTATTTATTCTCTGCAGTGACAATATTTCAAGACTTTCTTCTGTTTTTTAATGCACACATAAATTTTTTTAAAAAGCAAACCCCCAACACACCCTTTTTATTAATGGATGCAGGTAGTTTTGACTTTGTGTAAAAGAAAACATATAAAGAGCATTTGAAAATTTTCAGACAAAACCACACTTTCCATGTGAAAAATGCCACTGTACTATCCCAAGTTTGTAATCATCCTGGTATCCTATAGGATGGGCTTCTAACTACTTCTTAGCATCCCACTTTGTAATGTTTTATCTGACTGATTAGACACCAAACCACCTTCAGAAGGCTGGTGCAGAACAGATGTAGCAAAAAAAAAGAATTTGTTTCTGCCAAAAACCTCATAAGCTCAAGGGCCGTTTAACTTAGCTCAGTCACTTAGTTTATTTTGCATTAGAGGAACTTCTCATTTAATTTACCAGTCTATAATAGGTAACTTTTTCAATATGAAGCTAAAGGTCACTATTATATGTAAGGAAAATTAAGCCAATGTTCTTGGTTGCCTTACAGTTCTCCTAGTTCAACTACTCCAATAAATGAACATGTACAACAAGCCGAAGGGCTTTTTATTACAAATTTAATTCATTTCTCTAGACAACTGTGAAATTTGCCATTGACATTAGTCATTACCCCAAGGCGAACTAAAAGATGATCTCAGTTAATAAATGATCCTTAACAAGGAACGCTCCTATCTTCTGTGATATTGGCACAGGCACATTTTATTAATGCAGGACTAGCTTCCTGCCAGAACACTAGCATTCATGACTATTTGGTGTGCTTGTTTCCTCTTCCTGCTCCTGATATTAATAATTATGCAACGGGATAATTAGCAACACAAAGAGACAGTACTATGTGCTTGCAGCTAGATTTTCAGCACGTTAACCTTCTGGGAAATAAAGAACAGAAGCAAAGAGTCTAGCCAAATAACCAATGCAGGTTGATTTCACAGTGTGTAAAAGGCTAATTATCTGTGAAAAGTCTGACCTCAAGTAACAAAATTACACAAATGTGCAGGCATTTTATCTTAAATAAAACTCAGATGCACTAGTTCATAATGTGAGGAGTCATGGTTAATAACTGTCTTCCAGAACTATTTATCTCTATATATGTTTATAAAAATAAAAATAAATCTAAGAGAGAAATAACAGTCTCCTATAAAATGTTAACCACTTACCCAAATATCTGAAAAGGTAGGATAAAACAGACTCCTGCCATCCCTCAACCATTGCAATGCTAAAATAAAATTTAAAAAACCAAAAAAACCAAAAAAACCCACCCCAATATATGACAGAAGTAGGTTAAGTGCATTTTGTTTACTGGAGACAGGCTACAAAAAAAGCAGAAAATATTACTACTTCTTTACAGATACCATGTGTAATTCATTCTGATATAAGAATATTTATCCACTAGCAGTAATAACAAACCACAATTTTTGTCATGAAAAAAATAAATTGTATTTGCAAAAAGCAAACACATTACGGAGTGTGTAAAAATGCAATATTCCCATTTTCTAGTCAGAGTTCCAATTTATTGAAGTAACAGAGCAGAAAATGCACTGACAGCTGTTACATTTTATTGCGAATTAGTATATACGTTTTATATCCAGTGAGCAAATGCATGATACATTGTATTCCAGTAATTGCCACTGGCTTTCCAAATGGAAACTGAATGATCTTAGTGCAATTACACTCAGGAGAGTAAGTGTAACAAGCTACAGTTCTACATTATAGCTCTTTAACAATACCAAGAATTTTACTCTGTTTTAAAAAATAAAATAAAAAGGTCAACTGTATATATAAAGAAAGAAATATATATTTATCCATCCACAGATGATAAAATGAGAATTTCTGCTATTCTGGCTTAGATTTGGTTAGCTATATCACAGACTATATGTTTCAAAAAGTTTTTAGAATGATACTTAAGTTTTCTACTACTTTAGACATTTCTTCAGCATCAATAGTTCGAGGGGAGGGAGGGAAGAGGGGAATGGACAGAATGGTTGGAAACTTCGAACACATAAAATCAAAACTTCTCATTTCACATAGGAAATAAATGATTGATATTCCTAGTCTACACCATTATTTTCCAGCATCCTTGCATAGAAAATTAAACATTTGCTTTGAAAGATTTAACACATTACCTTCAGATGTAACATTTTAAATGTTTGTTACCGTAGGCTTTTTTCCCTCCCCCAGCTTTTACCTGAGATAGTAACCCTCCAAGGAGAGCCAATGTGCTGAGCAGTTAATATTTCAAATGCATTAAGGGAAGTGGGGGCATGAGGGAAAAAAATTTTATTTTTATTTTTTTACTAACCTTCATAACATATTTTAAACCATTTCGTTGGGCAACCAGTCTGATGACAGCCTCTGCACCTTCAAGCTGTAGCGTGGAGCGCTCAGTAAAGCCGGCAGTCTCCTCCCCTCTAGTGGCTACCAGCTCTCTTTGCAGCAAACAGGGGAAGAGAAAGGCCTATAGAGGACCACCTCAGGGCCATTTGTGTCATTTTTCTAAGCTTACAAGGAGACAAAAAAAACCCCCAAAAACCTAAAAAAAACCTCCCCACAACAAAAATCCCCCACAAGCCCACAGCCAAACACAGCAGAGCAGGCAGTCTATCACCGCAGCAAATAAAATTTATCAGTCATTTAAAACAATATGTTAGTGGTGACTACGACTTAATCAACACCAACCTGCTGACATAGATTTGCAATTTGAGCAGGTTATTAGTGATCGAATTAACAACATGTCACAACTTGTATCTGATTTATTAAAGGAAGCTGACTAATGCAACAGAGCTATAAACAACATGCATGGAGACATTTTTCAGTCATGCTGACTACTGTTGTACAGTCAATGGAAAAGCAGAGTTAGAAACAATCTCTCTGATTTTGCCTTTTTTTTTTTTTTTTTTTTTTTTTTTTTTTTTTTTTTTTTTTTTTTTTTTTTTTTTTTTTTTTTTTTTTTTTTTTTTTTTTTTTTTTTTTTTTTTTTTTTTTTTTTTTTTTTTTTTTTTTTTTTTTTTTTTTTTTTTTTTTTTTTTTTTTTTTTTTTTTTTTTTTTTTTTTTTTTTTTTTTTTTTTTTTTTTTTTTTTTTTTTTTTTTTTTTTTTTTTTTTTTTTTTTTTTTTTTTTTTTTTTTTTTTTTTTTTTTTTTTTTTTTTTTTTTTTTTTTTTTTTTTTTTTTTTTTTTTTTTTTTTTTTTTTTTTTTTTTTTTTTTTTTTTTTTTTTTTTTTTTTTTTTTTTTTTTTTTTTTTTTTTTTTTTTTTTTTTTTTTTTTTTTTTTTTTTTTTTTTTTTTTTTTTTTTTTTTTTTTTTTTTTTTTTTTTTTTTTTTTTTTTTTTTTTTTTTTTTTTTTTTTTTTTTTTTTTTTTTTTTTTTTTTTTTTTTTTTTTTTTTTTTTTTTTTTTTTTTTTTTTTTTTTTTTTTTTTTTTTTTTTTTTTTTTTTGCAGGTGCTCATAGACTATTGCATACTGGCATTACTGTTAAGCATGGAGATCTATGTCATAAACTTTTACCCCAGGAGGGGTCAGAACCAATGCAAACAAAAATTTCACTCATGTTACATCTAGTGAAAGAACTCAATGGAAGGGCTTGGCACAGGGAAGCAATGAGAAAATACGGGATCCTGGGACATGCTGTGATCTCAGCAATACAGTATCCTAATCGCTGCCATTTTTTTCCTTTTTCTTTTTTACTTTGCAATTTCCATGATGGAGGCTTTTAAGAGGGCGTGATGAATACCAAAAGTGAGGTAGCATGGTTTTATGGAGTTTACCCATACCTCTTCCTAAACATGTGGAGTAGCACAGGAGAAAGCACAACTACCCTATGTAGCCCATAAGTAGTCAGCACTTGCAACACTTTTGCAGGCATGGGCTAACATTGAACCAAATGTACAAGGCAGTTTATATAGGGCATGGATTTAAAATTATTTTCCTTTTCAAAATTCGTTTCTGAACAGGGCTCACTTCAAACCCTGCTCTTTGCTCATGAATCAGGCACATCGCATGTCTATCAATATGAAACGAAGATCTTTCACAGTTTTAGATAAAAATAAATTATTTCAGAGGAGCACTGTAAACACAGTTAAGCAAGATCTGTACAGACTAGCTTTGATAGTGTATCCAAGTCCAACGGTAACCTGACCAGATTTTCATTTGAACCCACTTTTAATTCTGAAACAATTAGTTGCAGCCCAACTAGAAGCTTGAGAGCATTTTCATGAGAAACAAGAATTTAACATAAATCCACATAACCAAGGAAATTCAGAATTGAAGCTGTCAATTCTTAGGCCCAATAGAACACATAAAGGGGCTTGTTAATGCTGAACTAATTGGCATTCTTGGCTTGACAGTCTCAGCAGAGAGACCAAGGAGTGAATAAGCATGGAGACTAAACTACCCTCTCACTCACAGGTGGTCCCTCTAGGTTAGGACTAAAGCACATTTGGAGATGAAGAAATGAAGAGAAAAATGTACACCAAAGGTACTGTTTAATTTGCGAACAAGAGACTTTAGCCTGCACTGAAGGCGATGAAACCAATTCTTAACCAATGGCTACTCTTGCAGCATCAATTTAGTCTGTAAACAAGCAAAGGTTTTGATTTCCTTTTAGCAATTATGTTTCATAATTAAGGGGAGAGGCTGGTACCCTCCAGTTATCTCCATCACCATGCTAACTTCTAAGAAAATATATGAAAAATCATTACCTGAAAAACTCCGCTCTCTGCAAACTAACTGGTATAATCACATTATTTTCAGACATGCACTTAGGGGAAGGACTTTACCTCCTTGAGGTTACTTAATACAGGCCAGGGAGTAAGTGTACCTGCAGTCTTAGCCCCCCTGATACAGACAACAGCTCACTCTCCAGATCCCATGTAAAAGTAAGTATCTCTCTGGCATTCATTGGGAGATAAGGATATGGGCTTATATAATACTCGAGCCCCTATTTCAAGATATATCTGTACTACTCAATGAGCTTCATAATGTTATTGATGAATTGTTACATCTGGAAGGGAGCAATAAGGGAGTAACAATACATTTGCTTCATATATATTAGTACTGAGCAGTTTTCCATAGAACAGTGTAAAAATTCTATCTTTCCCACTGAAAATGTTGGACTAAAAAAGAGATATATTGAAAATAAAGATGCACAATATTAATACTGAGGGTAATTAATCACTGGAGTAAATTACTGAGGGGCATAGACGATTCCCTTTCAGTGGGAGGCCTTAAATCAATACTGGATAGCTTTTTAAAAGGTACATTCTAGCTCAGCTGCAAGTTATAAGGTTCAATGCAGAAATTACAAGAAGAAGTTCAATGAGTTATGTAATACAGGAGGTAAAACTAAAATATTGACACAGAGATTTTTGAACTTGAAATGTATTAATTTATTAATTTTAGCGCAGATGGGAAAAAATATGTACCTACAACAACAAAAAAAAGAAACATAAAAAGGAAAAGTAAAAAGTTGGTAAAGAATAACCCATCTTAACAAAATAGCTCTGCAGCTGATGTAATATCAATGGAAATTAATAAGGGAGTCTTGATCCCATACATTTTACCAGTGAATATTTAAAAATAACACATTTATAACATTCCAAATTTTTTCACTTGCCAGGTTTTCCTGCCTTGGCTAAAGTACTCTCAGTGCAGCAGTGAAATGTGGTGACAGAGACAGTCCCGGTTCTTGGGTCCTTCTTGGGACCATTCATGCCCAGTGCTGTTTTGAGCAGCCTCAGGACTGCCCTAAATTGTGCTAGCTGGCAAATGTGCCCTATAGCCATTGTACTGGCTGATGAATAGTCAGGCCACAATATGATCCACAGACCTCTACGCTCATTCATCTGGCAGTCCCCAAAGCACGTTTCCCAAAAAAGTATGGAGAGACAGAGGAAAAGTAGAAGAAGAAGTAGCAGAGTCACTGAGATCAGAATCACATCTCCTTATTGCAGCTAAAACAATGTATCTAAAATAAATTCTCTAATTCTTACTAGTTATAGACTTGAAAAAAGATAAAGACAGGGTCTTCTTACAGGACAGAATTCTTCTTACAAATGAGTGGAATTTAAAAGAAGTTATAGACATCAACACAATCTCTCTCGTGGAAAGTAGCCTAAAACCTTTTTAATTCTTCCCTTTCAGAAGAACTTGATTTATTCAAAACAGGAAAATAAAAGCAAATCTAATTTCCTGAGACAAACCCACCAATTCTAATGGTATTATTTTTGAATTATGATCATAATTTTCACAGCTTTCTGGTCTTTTATTGAAGAATCTTCAAAAAGGGATAAACAAACTGAATCCTCCAGTATGAAAAATTAAAGGTCACAGGTTTGGCCATCCAACATAACTTAAGTTTTCTATGTTTGTTTAATATAAAAAATGAGATATGATATTCAGATCTCCACCATGCTCGCTGTATATGTTAGCCTTTGTGATTTTTCCCAATGGTATTTAGCCTTTACAAAAACATTTGAAGTAGAATTTCTGATAAAATTTGAAAATTTGGTAGCATTTTTAATAATCTAAACAAACTGCATAGTCTAGTTATCAGCTGTTCAGGAAAATCTAAATGCTGAGCAGCTTGTTCATTATTGTTTTGTTCTCCTGAAAAACCGAGTAAATATTCTAATAATGGAAGAGTTATTAGAGACAGATCATAAATGGTTCAAAATCAATCCATACACAGCCTTGTTTTCGGGGCCATTTGAACTCAGCAACCTACATGTATAGTTTCACAGACTCAAAATCTAAACTTTCTAATACAAGATTTTCTGGTTTACAGCTTCTGAGGGTTATGTATGTGAGTGCAACACACATGAGTACCTGTGAGTACCAATTTTATCCTGTGAGTAACAATTTTATCTCAAGACTCAACTTTTTTTCCCCGACAACAAAATAATAATGTAGAAATAGAAGCTAAATGTTGCTCACTACTGCTTCGTTGTTCTGCACATCAAACCAAATTCTACTTTCACTGTCCATGGGAGATAAAGGGCTTAATCATTTCAGGAATACCTTGGTTGATACACACTCATTTCAGCTGAAAGCACCACATGGGATCTGATGAAAGAAATGTAGCTTGGTAACTACTGGAACCTTGTCCTACCTTAAGAGATATGCACCAAGTCCCACCTGATGCTTTTCCTGGGATTTCCCTCATTCTTCTCTGCTTGCAATAATTGAGGGTATTCCACAGTTACTAAGAAGTAGTGCAGACAGGGAGCAAAAAATTTAGTGGAAAAGACACTCATAGTGAACCTTCAAGAGAAATCAGACAGTCTAAGATTGTGTTCTCATATCATCTGGCATTGCTACAGATAATAATGGTCTTTTCACATTCAACCACCAACTGGATCAGCAACAGAATCATGGTGAAATTAAAACCAAGAAGTGGATTGTGAATAATGTGAAGAAGTTGTATCTTTTAATTAATTTAAAATACACATGTCGTTAAATCTGAGGAACTGTCTGTCTGAGAATCTAAGAAGCCAAATATATTGCTTACTTTAGTGCTCCCTGAAACATCTTTCTAGATATGAGCCTTACTCTTCAGAAGACCAAATGGTCAACAGGCAATGGACACTCAGCAGCAGCAGCAACAGGAAAGAGCTGATCAATTTTCAGCTACTCAGTAAACCATATTATAAACCAGTGGAAATGGAGACTGCTTACTGATATTGTATTTGCCTGAGCAGAGACTTGAGGATGTTCTGCGTTTTTAACAATACACACAAAGAAATGGATCAAGTACTAGTTATTGCTCACGGGCAAAAGAGGAACATATTTAGGATTTTTCTGCAGATGAACGCAGAGGAGGCCAAGAAAAATATAATATAGCCCTACAGATGCATAGTAAGTAATTCTTTTTCCCATATTGCGGTATCATATGCAAGGGAACACATTTGCTCCAGGATTGCCAGTTCACAGAAGGATCAACGCACAGACAGGTTTGTAGAACCCCGTGTGAACCGACAGGGCTTTCCAAATTCAGGGCAGATGAAAGGGAGCAAACGATCTATGCAGTGCCAAATTGTATATGGTGCTATAGATAGCTGATCAATGCCAGCCATGTAGCAGACCCTTGCTCTGACAATCTGAAGGTCTGCTCAGGTGACTACAAACAGTAGAAGCAAAGAGAGAACACACGGAGCACAGCGTGGGCGTTATAACTAGAGTGCTGTAAATTAGAAAGGCACACATTTGTAATTGGCATTGCTGACAAAGAAGTGGCACTAAAGTTACAGATGGAGTCAGAGCTGATGCTGGAACAAGCAGCCTAAATAGCTTGTCACTCTGAGCTCATTAAGAAGTAAAATGCAGATCAGGGAACAGCTAAGCAGCTGGGTCAGGTTGTTCATTGGCTAATTTAGTCTAAACAAGAAAGAGGGAAGGCATGAAACATGTTCTGGAAGAGTGTAAAAGAAAGCAAGGAACCAGAAGGGTAGGGGTGGCCAACCACTTGCTGCAAGCTGAAACACAGCTTAAGAGAAAACACCAAAGCCAAAGGAAAAAAAAACCTTGAAAAAAACAAACCTCCAAACTTAAATCAACCTTCGCAACCTCTTCCTTTTTTTTTTTTTTTTTTGCTATTTCACTAAATAAACAAAATGCAAAAAATTGGGGTTTCAGCTGTCTCAAAAAATCATTGGAATCCAAGAATCAAGTAATCAGCAACACACATGCCAGTCAAGCATACAGCTATCCACGGCTGAAGACCGACACTGACATATTCATACATATGTATGAGCGTCAGTATTTGCATGTCAGAGCTAAGCATGTAACAATGCAGGTACTTGGGTTAGAAAATTTGGCAAAAACCCCTCTCTCTTCTCAGAACTGAAGCCAGACCTGCCACCGTTGCAGTCAGAAGGCTTGACGGCAAGGCAACTCAGCACCCTCTTCTCCCCAAATTATGAACCACCCGCTCACCTTCTAAAAACCGAGGCTTGCAATCAGGATCTCCCAACAAGCACACTTGAACTGAGGACTCTGCAAGCTCAGATTCCTGCCAGAAAACCTCCACAGATGCACCTAGGCTAGGCATTTACAACAGATCCCCTCCCAGCTTTGCCTTCCTTGTTGCAGTTCCATTTTGTAGGCACTCCTTTTTCTGAAAGAGCTGCGTGGAATCAGCCTGCAACAGAGGGGAAGGCTGGTACAGCAGCGTTAACTAACTCTTCTTTGTAATTAAAGGCGTAAAATCTGCTCCACACACAATCTTTATTTAGGTAAATTTCATAGCCGATAATCAGATCTTCTATGAAAGAGAAAGAAACAAATGAGCTAGAAATTCGTGATCTGTCATATTTAGAAGAAATCATCAGTCAACGCCAAGATGATTTTTATGCATGGGCATGTAGGTATGGGGATTGAAAGGGGCTCTTCTGCGATATTTACATCTTCTGTGATCCATTATCATTACTCCAAAATAAGTTTTTTGAAAGGTATTGACTTTTAAGAAATATTGTGTACTATGATTGAGCCTTAAGCAAAGGAGAGCAGGTGAAGGAGAAGAACCAGAACCCCTGTCTGCATATCATATTCTGGCTTCCTGCAGAGCTCCCATCATCCCTGGGCATTGCAGAAGGTACATAAAAACTCAGGACAAAACCCAAAATTATCTATAAAAGTGTCATCATCCTGGAAGTTGTTGTGAAACGGCCTGCACAGAGGTTTCCTACTCCAGGTCCTCTTTCTGGAGATTTTATTGTCCTCTCTAGCATTACCAATCTCCCTGACTTTTTCCACTTCATTTTCCACCCCTTTGTTTGATCTACTGTGAATAGATTTGTCAGTGCTGCTAGAAAGGAAGTTGATTTTTAGATTTAACAAAAAAGGAGATAAAAATTGAGAACTTTCTCTGTGAGGGAACTGTTATAATGTTCTATTATCCCTGCAGGGATGGAGAGAAATTCTTGTAAATGTTACTTATTTAACAGAATATTCTTAAACAACGTATGAAACTGCTTAGTGAAATCATATGAACAAATCATAAGAGACTGATGAATTGAAATGATTAAGGCTCGTTTAATTTCTTGAAACCAGGACATTTCCCCAACATCATAATATGGATTTGGGTAGCAGAGTCTTGAAATAACTGCTGGAAAAATTTTCTGTCATGTCTATTGATGTAGTACAGAGCTAGTAGACAAAAATTCAACACACTGAGTTGGGCATACCTCCTTTCCTTTTTTTCTGTTTTATTTTTTAAATTAAAATTTTATTTATTAAAATAAATTTCTCTCTGTTAATGTGCTTATTGAAATAATTATATTAAAATTTCAAACTGCTGTTGTTCTCCAGACAAACACTTTGAACAGCAAGGAAGTTTTATCAGAGTCTATGTCCCTTTCAAGACATATAGAGAATATTATCATTTAATTATTCATATTCCTTTTAATATAGTGTTATAGACTAAAATAAAGAAGACCTGATAAATTTCTATTGAATCTAAAATTACAAGAGGAGGATGATATGTCTCATTTATGGCAGCAGAATGAGGCTGTCTCAACAGCTGTTGCAAAAAGAGTTTCCTTGGACAAGTAGCTTTACTACAAACAGCACAGAGTGATTGAGACTGCAAACAGTTTATGTCCTCAAGCTACAATGTCGTGCTGTGAGCTGGACAGGATGGTTTGGTGGATAGAACATGAGACTGAAAATTAGTAGCCCTCAACTATATTGTTCTCCTGGCACATACTCTCTAGATTAAGTTCTTCTCTATTCCCAAACACCCAGGAGATCCTTAAGGAAATCAGTGATAAAAAGAGGCATTTTTATTATTGATAAGAATTTTTTATGGATAGTTTATTCCTCCTTGAGTCACCCACTTCTCCAAAAATGTATCCTTAAATTATCTGGCACTTAAAAAATTGAAGCCAGTTTAAACAGAGACACTAAATCTTCCTCTTCTCTCAGAAGACTTGCAACTAGTTAATATCTGTAGCATGTTTGGAGACAACAAAATGGAAAGTGTTCTAGAAATGCAGATTACTGTTGGTATTACGAACAGATATAATTTGCATTTTCTTCAGCATTATTCTCTTTCTCATATTTATGTCTTTTGTGTATTTATATGCATCAAAAATTAATAAAAAGATTTATTAAAGAAATGACACTGCTATATTTTCCAATCTCCAATTGGAAAATCAGTACAACTTCATAGACAACAAATCAACATGTTGAATTTATGAACCTTGCCTCATTTATTTGCATTTAGCATACTGAAAATATTTGAACCATTTAGTTGATAGATTGGAAGCGTATTAGGTTAATTAAACCTATATGCAAGTATCCTTTTCAGAGTTTATATGCTTCTTATATTGGTTGTACTTAGAAGAATGTATGCGTTCTGGAAAATACTGTATGTTATTACACTTCAACAAAATCAGTATTTCCAATTTCAGTAACATCTCCGTCTTTCAAGTAGGTCTGAACTGCACTGGAAAGTTTTACTGTTTGTTATGACAAGAGGGTTATTTTTCATTTTCTAGTGTAACTTAAAAGCTGCAACAACTCTTTTTCCACTCTTTTACCTTGTGATTTCTCCATGAGAAGCAGGAATTAAAAAGGGAATTTTTGCTAATATAATTATTTTCTTCTCAGCCTGTGGAGTTAAGACACTAAAGATAACTAACCTCTACCTTGCACTGTGTACTTAATTTCTGGGTTTTGGGGTTCTTTCTTACTAAATGTCTTTGACATTCCCTTGGTGCCCCTGGACAGGTCTGGGTTGATGTGAGTGCTGTACCAAATATTCTGAGGTTTCCTCTGCTGCGTCTCATGAAACAGGACCTAAACAAGCCATCTGTGAATGATGAAAATTATAACTTTGAGCAAAAAGCCTTTAAGTCATGAATTCTGCACCAGAACTAGAGGCTGAGACTGATGCAGTCACTAAAGATGGGTTCAGGTTCACGAGAATGTAAACAGCGATTTTGTTACTGTCTTTTTCAACGTTTCCATAGCTTGCTGACGGTTTTAATGTGCAGTCAGACATCCTGGCAGTTTAACGCTGAATACTTTGATTCCAGTTTCCTGAAATCATATGTGCTTTCGTGTGGTTGTAGCCCAGATCCAGAAAACAATTCCATATCTGAAAGATCTGCCCTCAAAGATGAGGCCTGTAAAATTCAGTGTATCCCAGGCATGAATCTGGCTCATTGCTGTCACATTTATCACTTCAGAAAGATGACAACGATGTAATGGAATTAATATTTAATAGAATTAAGTGTTTGTGAATAGCTTGACTTTATTTTGCACAAAGAGACCAATGGAAATCTATCTCAATAGATCATATTAACCTACAAATCTATGATGTTAGATCAGTTTCAAGCTAGAAAACCAAACTGAAATCTGTACGTTCCTAATCAGAGAAATTATATCTGGCAGTTCAATTATATGTGCAATTACTCATACTTCAATCATAGGAGATACAAAAATTCAGTGTTTCATGCTAACTCTGTAAAAAGGAAATGCATATTTATGAAAAAAATATTTTTATCTTTAATTTTTTTCTTTAAGAAACTTCTTCAAGGATAAAATCCTAAACTACATGGTGGGAAAAACTTGTACATACCTCTGAATCTATCATCTGAACACAATTTTCATTACTCCTGTGTAGTGTTTTTACTAATATATTATTTTTCTTTGTCACATGCTGATGCAATGACTAGTAGGTTCTGTAAGCAATGATGTTTGGGTACTGTATGTATATTCAGAGCAATATATGCAAAAATTTGCTTTGGAAAAAGAAAAGTTTTTTCTGTTTTTCCTAGCATCCGAGCAATCCAAATAATTTTTTCCTCATATCTGGCCAAAAAGCTTCCGCGGTAGGAAGTTGAAGAAAGGAAGTCAGCCTGTGCTGAGGCCCCTCCAAACCCCATGATTAAACACCATCGGTTTGTCTATTCCCCACTGAGATAATAGTTGTCTCCTACTACAAGGAATAGCAGTCTCAGCTGTGAAGGTTGTGGTTCAAATACTTGTTAGAGCACAGAATGGAGGGTTGTCACAACATATAAAAATACGTTTCAGTTTCCTCCTTTCTTCAAAAGTCAGATGGCAAAAATCAAACATTTAAAGTTAGAAAACCCCAAATAAAGAATCCTGAAATATGTGATGGCTTATGAATAATTGTGTGCTGTTTTCCAATGGGGATCCTAATTCATTCAGTATACATGACAAATAGGTGAGGGGGTATACACAATAATTTTAAGGGTATGTCTATAGTGAAAAATATTGCACTATGAAAAGATACTCAGCTGGCTCCAAAACTGGAAACAATCACAATATGAAAAGTGAAGTGACCTAATTAATCCCAGTGCAAATACCACATTCACATCACTATACAACTCTCTATATATGAGCTAGTATACCTGTGTGGCATAGCAGTGTGGCATACACATATCCTCTCTTTTGGGACTAACTTGGATAAACTTATGTGAAGTGTATGTGGATGTGCCCTACATTTCTCAATTATCCCAAGTTCTTAATTATATTCAAGTGCCTTGCTATCGGAACTCGACATTTTTAAAGAAGAGTTTATCAGTAGGTAATTAATATATCTTTATCTGTAGGCAATTAATATAGCCTTAAGATATTCAAGAAGAATAATGATTTTCAGCAACCAAGAGTGTTTTAAAATAATTTGCTTTTTCAGAAGATGGGTGTGACTCACTTTCTTAAAATAAGACCTCTGAGAAGCTGTCAAGACCACAGCTGAATATTTGCCTGTGAGACTCACTGGAATCCTAGAAGAGAATTCAAAAGAATTTTTCTCCTCTTGTGGAGGAATTTTTCTCCTCCTCCTCCTCTTCTTTCCTCTCTCACTCTTTTTTTTGTTTGTTTTCTTTTTACCTTTTCCCTTTCACATTTCATTAATTTGGACAATTTGTAGTGAGGTTAATACTTTAAAAAGTACAATAGAAAGAAAAATCTTTACGAGGAAACATTCTGAATATTTTTTTTTCCAGGTTTGCTAGAGCCAGGAAAGGACACTATCATGACAAGTTCTTTGTTTCTAACAAATTATGAGGAAGTAGCAAGGAAAAAAATAGCCTACATCCTGACTAGCCTCTCTCAGTTAGTTCTTTTTATTTTTTTTGTGTAACCTGGATTCTAATTTCAGTTATAGGAAGAAGTGCCAAGTGCAACACCATGAAACAAAAATTTAACTGGGGTAAAACCAGTCTAGATGGTTTTAAACCCCCATCATTACCTTTTTTTACAGGCTACTTTAATTAGTACCCTTCACGGAAAGTAGAGAGGAGTTAAGTGAACCATTCTGATTTAATATAACTGAAGAGGTAATATTTTATACTGTGTTGGATTTTAGCATTTGTATTAAGTACAGAGAGAGTGCCAAGTGCTTTACAAATATATATGAATGTGGAGATCTTACCCCTAGAGCTTACATTATGACAAGACAGATAGAGAATAATGGAAAAAAATCACAGAGAAAGAAAACTTCCTTTGTCTAAAAGTAGTCTATTAGAATCTTTACATTCTAAGAATTAGTTTCTAATTTTCTGTGTTATTCAGAGCAATAGAACACATGAGGGAACACCTCAGATGACTGTCTCTTTTCTGCTAACTTGTCAGTTGCTCTCCAGAGCAGGTTGTTTTCAGGCACTTTCCCAGTGACAAACAGCCTTTTCCATTCATCAGTAGAGTTCACTTGATGTCAGGCTGAAGTTAGATATTATCTTACTGAGCAAAGACATGTCCAACTGATTTCAGACCCTGGAATGAAGTATAAGGTAAAACTGTTGGACTTTGTCTTTATTTTTTCTTTAGTCTTCTCTAGCTTACATTTATCATCCACAATCGCTGCTATTTTTTCTTTTCCTTATGAATTAAATTAGAACCCAATTAAAGCCTCTGAGTTAAAATATTTACTTATTTTACTTAAATGTATGACTTCGTCCTAACACAATATTTAGCACAATGGCAACCCACTAATAGTGGACTGTTAATCCCCCTTTGACAGGTGCAGGTATTAATTCTGATGAATATCCATGTGCTTTTTTTTTCAGAAAAGCATGAGGAGCAGTCAGAGGTAAAGGATACTGATTCCTTCGAAATCACACTCCTTCTAATGAGAAATGTAGACTTTTGTTCAGCTGCTTTTACCACAGCGGCCACAGAAGGATCCAGTTTGTCTCTCACTTAGGTAGAAAGTCTTGCAGATCCCAGCCTGGCCCTTCATCCGGCCTCTGCTAACCTCTCATACCTGAACCACGGGCATAGTAAGCCCTGAAATCTGTAAAGTATAGCAATTCCTGCTCTGCTGCAAAACCAAGCTAACCAGCTAGAACTAGAAGATGTTTTTTTCTTTTGGTCTGGGATTTTCACTATTATATAAAGTCTTTTGTTTTCTTTACTAGGGTTTTTCCTTCTATTTTGCATGAAAGGCAACTAAATTTAGGCAGAATGCCATTTTTTAAAACAAAACAAATGAAGAAAACCTCAAACTAACCCCTATTGGTTTTTTCTACTGTAAAACCCTGAAAGGCTTCATACTTCTAAAAAATATTTAAGTATCTGACAGAAAAAGGCAATGGGACCAGAATTTTCCATACTACAACTCTGACACAAAGCTCATTCCCCTTACGCTAAAGTGCATATAGACTCAGTTGTGTTTCTATATTGTAAGTAATTTTTAACCTGTTTTTTCATCAAATGGACACAAATCTTGGCATATTACTCAAAAATATACTGGAAGCTCCAAAAGGTTTGAAGAGATTTTGTTACGAGATTATTTTTTTATCCGTAATCCCTTTTACATTTGTCTTATCCCTTGGTTGACTTCTGCAGTCATACTGCCTTCTACAGACACAGAAAAACAGAAGAGTTCCTATCAGGCCATGTACATATTTTTAGCTCTCTAATGTGTAGCACCTTACTGTATTGTTAGGGCTTATTTTATGAAAGTAAACACAGATTATATAGTTTCCTAAATATTGAAAACTGCAGAACAAAAATACTGATTCCCCTCCCCAAAATCTTTCTAACCTTTTGTCATTAGGGAAATGCCTCAGACCTGTGAGATAAAACTTCATGTCTTGCAAAAAAAAGGAAAGCATAAACATTATTAGTAGGTAAAAGGAAAAAAAAAAGACATCTTTTTCAGGGAAACCAAAATACATACATGAAACAGAAGCAAATTTTCTAACATTCGGTTCATTCTGGCTATCTTCATTTATTGTTATTTACAGAAGAAAAGAGACAACCCATATCCGTACATTAACTTTTTACTCTTATACTAAGTACAGTTTAAACATTTAACTTCTGCTTCTGGAGTCTCTGCAATCCACACTTTCAAGCTTCTCATTCATGAAGTTCTAAATGTTTTCATATGAGTCCAATTTTACAATTCACAAAACATGGGGAAAATAAAGGCATGTTTCCTCTGGATGACAGTACTTTAGCTTTCTGCTGAGGAGAGACAAAAACATTTAGAAATAATTTACTACAATTTCATTCATTTTTGAATAAGTGGAAGATGCTGATTACTTTATAATTTGATTAGAATTATAAAAATATGAGTACTTCTACAAAAGTATATATGAAAATTCATACAAAAGAGTAATTACAATTGAATACAAAAAACTTATTAAGACCAGTTGTTTTCTGGTGACCTGTTGTCTATGGGCTGACTTCAAGAATGGACTTAAGTTTTTTATTTTGTTAAAAATTGACAAGTATTCTCCAGCAAGAGAACACTGTGGGGCTCTTGGCAATGCAGTGAGATGATTTCAATCCAATCTGCTGGAAGTCTCATGGGATTGACACAAGACCAGGATTTATAAGAACAGAAAATGAAAACTGAACTGGAGACTTGGCACTATACTTTTGTGCTGGGACAGTCCAGTAGTTCAGGTCTTGGACACAGTTTTTACATATATGAAGATGTAAAATTCAGAGACAGTCCTTTGCATGTAGGTCAGAATCCATGACAACCACTCTTAGGGAGTAGTGAAATGACAAATCTTTCTGTCCTGTTCCTAGTCTTCCCTCCTACCCCTTCCACATCACACCCACCCTGCCCAGGTGAGGTGCTCCTCCAGAATCGGGCAACATTTGGGTTTAAAATTCTTATTATGGACAAAGACATCAAAATTCTTCCCAAGTGTTGATTAAGATGCCTAAGTGTTTGTTTAGATTTAAATTTAATAGTTTATTTATTTATTGATAGATATTTATGTCCCTTGCCATTCATTTTGTCCTAACTACAGCAAATTAATCTGGCAGCTAAAATAAAACAAAAATGTCTATATTAGTAGTTAGATTAATAATATCTTAATTTCAGCAGAGGACTCATCTGCTCTAAACAGGGTTTGTGGAAGAAGTAATTACATGTAAAGAATTTAAGTAATGTTTTGTTAGATGAGAATACCTAAAGTGCTGATATTTACAATCTGTTCAAGGCTACTTTCCATTTCTCCTCCCTAGAGTGATGCTATGACTCTGACTTTTAAGTATGTTCTTCAATTATATGAATCTCAGCTCCTGGTGTCCTGGGAGTTAATATTCAGCTCGCAGACTTCCTGACCTTAGCTCATTTTAGAAAACTAAAGTTTCAGTGTATTCTAGCCAAAAAACAACTATGTCAGTTTTCAGGGTATTTACAAACAAACTATATTTTTTGTATTGTTCCGGGATAAAACTAATCTAAGAGCACTTTAATATTTTTTCCTAGTATAAAACACTAAATTTAAAAAATTGGCATTATAATAGCTATTTTGAAGTACTCAGGTGTTCTGCTCATTCTTGAGGTGGATTGAAAGCAGACTGAATGGCCAGGCCCAGGGGGTGATCAATAGCAGAAATTCCAGTTGGAGGCCAGCACCAGCACCTGGCAGTGTACCCCAGGGGTCAAGAGTAGGTCCAGTTCTATTCAACACCTTCATTAATGCTCTGAATGATGGGCCAGAGTCTACCCTTACTAAGTTTGTAGATCACACCATACTTGGAGGAGTGGATGATAAGCCAAGTCTCTGTGCTGTCTTCCAGAGAGATCTTGGCAGGCTGGAGAAATGGCCCAATGGGGCCTCAAGAATTTTGACAAGGAGAAGTGCAAAGTCCAGCACATGGGGAGGAACAGCCAGGAACAAGTAGAGGCTGGGACCACCCTGCTAGAAAGCAGCTTTGCAGAAAAGGATCTGGGGATCCTGTTGGATACCACGTTGACCATGAAGCAGCAATGTGCGGCTGCTGCAACAAGGGTGAATAGTATCCTAGGGTGCATTAGGCAAAATATTTTAGCAGATCAAGAGAGGTGATCCTTTTTCTCTACTCAGCACTGGTTAGGCCACAACTAGGGTGCTTGGTCAAGTTCAAGGCTTCCCATTACAAGAGAGACATGAACATACTGAAAAGAGTCCAGCAAAGGGCCACGAAAGTGATTAAGGGACAGAAGCTCCTCACATACGAGGAGAGGTTGAGAGGCTTATGTCTGTTCAGCCTGGAGAAGAGAAGGCTCAGGGGGTTCTCATCCATGTGTACAAATAACTGAAGGCAGGGTGCAGAGAGTTTTCAGTGGTGCCCATTGACAGGACCAGAGGCAATGGGCACAACCTGAAAATACATTCCCTATAAGTGTCAGGAAACAGATGATATGTCATCCATGAGGATGACTCTGCGGAGAGGATATTCAAGGGATATCTGGACAAGATCTTGGGCAATTGGCTCTAGGTGGCCCTGATGAAACAGGAGATTGGACAGGACAACCTCCAGAAGTGCCTGACAACCTCAACCATTCTGTGATTCTGACAGAATTCCAAGACCCTTAACTGAAAACTATAGAAAACCGATTGAAACCTAGAAAAGAGCAGATGAGGAGTGAAATGCTACTGAACCTAACCAGCAGGAAAGATTAAAGAAAGACTGGGTTACGAAACCTAGTTTATTTCAGTTAGGTAATTCAGTTATGGTCAGAGGGAGCACAACACCTCAGATATACCTTAAGGGGCTGAATATCTGGAGCTACCTTCGTATCCCAAAGCTCACGTTTATGGTTTCGCCCCACCCTTACCACCACAATTTTCACTCCACGTAACTCAAACAGCACTAAAGAAGCTGTTTGCATAGTAAGCCCAAGCTGCTTTCCTAGTGAGTTTCAGGAGCTCACATGAACACATCTTTTGTCAGCATGGGCTCACTGAGGAAACTTGACACCAATTCTCCCTTTTACTCATTTTCACTGAACTTGGCCCTGTCACTTTTTCGACTACTAATACGAGATTGCTCAAAGCAGAGGTTCTGTGTGAGGGACCAGAGTAACATTTTGGGAGTGTTCTCTTCCCACTTTCAGGAGCTCGAATGTCTTGCAATGTGAATTGCCAACTGGTACATAGGAAAGAATTACATGTTTAAGAAATAATAGTAATTCTTAAGTGGTGAATTTGCATAAAAAACCTGTCACATAGATACTTCAATCCCTGAATGGATTCAGCTAGAAGTAAGTCACACATGGCAAAAATACACTGAAGCAAATAAGATAATCATAGCAAAATAAGCAATGAAGATACATTGCAAATTTAGTACCCGTTGGAGTAAGTGTTGAGTAGGTAGAGAAAATCAGTAGTTGCTAAATGAAAAGGCTATCACTTCATTATGTAAAAACTGTAAATTTGCTGATATTTAGAATTCCCTTTGTGATAGTCATTATTTTTTCCTCTTGAGCTTTCATGTGATCAAATCTTGCTCTCAGAAATGTTTGTAGAAAGATAAACAGTTGTGAATATGACTGCAAAACTGCATTCATTCCAGCTTAACATAGGATCATCTTGCAAGTTTCTGAGGAACTGGAAAGAAAGAAAGTGGGGAAACCTGGAAAGAAAACAAGTGAGGTTTTTGCAAAAGAAGAAAATTAATAAAAAATCCCACAAGCAGGCACTGAATGAAAAGTCACAAAGTATGGGAATGAAGAGCAGCACCATTCAAAATTACATAAATGCATGCATATTTTGTAACTACAAATATTTTGGTTATGAGTTGGGGTGCTAAACATTTTTCAAAATCTTTTTCTAGCTTTTCAAAATAGAGATTTGCTTTTTCCCTAGAAAAACTAGATCCAAATAGTTTTTATTCACAATATTTTTCAGTCCTGTTTCCTTAAAACATTTGACAGATCATAAAAGACACACTTTGGACTAATTTACCAGTTATACTGGTTTATAGAAAGGCAGAAAACATCTGGCTTCCATACACATAAGGTAAACTTTGATGACAAAGGCGAAAAAATGTTTTCCCCAGAACCAGTCTTTCTTTGAAGTCATAACCATGCATAGGAAGATGATGGGCTGTTTCTTGGGCCCTTATAGCAGCGGTAAGATGCAGAAGGAAGACATGAAATGGTTCTCAAAACTTTCTGACCAGAGACTTTCTCGTGGGGTAGTTAATTATAAGGAAAGAGTTTATTGTGGATCCTGTGAAAAGAGCTCTGTGTAGCAGGCAGTTACGAGTTGGAGTAAGAGCTGGCTGGAAAACGAACTGTAAACTGACAATACATCAGGTTGAAGAAATACTGTAATTAGAAAAACTATAGAATGACTAAGTGCTAGCTATGGTGACATTAAGATTTATTAAATCTTTCTTGTGAAATACATGAAATGGAAAAGTAAAAAAAATTGTTCAGATCTTTGAGGCCTAGAATTTTCCCCTGTAAAGTCATCCCACATCATTTCCCCTACTGACTCTACCAATTCATATTATTTAAACTCTATGGAGGATTTTCAAACTGCTATAAAAAGAAAAGGACCCATATGATTGTTTTTACTGTTATTGATAGTCACGTATGAAAATACCAATAGTCAACAACAATATATTGGTTTTTGTTGTCATTTATCTTTAGCACAGTTATGTGAGAAACTAATTCAGTGAAATCCCAAACGCATTTTGGGTTTTTTAAATTATTATTAAATATATCTTGTTTCTTCAAAAAAAAAAAAAAATGGAAAGGTATAAAGCTGCAGACTAGTTCTATTTTCATTTGCTCATTTTTCTCATTTCAGGAAATGGTGTCAACATTAACTAAATTCAAGGTAGCATGTAAATGAATATACTTTTTAAAGTGAATATTCAGTACGTGTTTTGGTGTTTACTTCAACCAGTGAGATTATTTTCTTATTACATGGATCTCCTCCCTCTTTCTAAAGTATCTAAGTTCTTTCCTCACAGAAACATTCTTGCCAACCAAATTAGTGGACTTTCACCCTGTGATTTTCTTAAATCACTATTTACTTTGTAGGGATTTGTACCCAAAATTATAATTCCTCTTTGGTTAACCAAAGCATATTGTCTCATAATGAAGTTCTTAAAGGGATGAAATGTAAACACTCAGATAAAAATGTAATGTTTCTTTCCAAACAGTTGTAAAAATTATAGAGTTTTAATAAGCTCTGTTGTTTCCACGGATCTACTGAATGATCCTATTGAATTTTATAAGAGGAATGTATTTTTTGAAAATTTTTTTTTTGCTAATGTAATAGGGTAATTTTAATATAAATTATACCAGATATCTCTTTCTTTTCTTTTCTTTTCTTTTTAAGATTTTCCATTGAGAAAAAAACCCCTTTACATCACTTCTCCTACATTCCTCTTTATTTTGTTCATTAGCTGTATGTATACAACTTAGTTTGGGAGCTGCTTTTTTCATTCCCAGAACTTGCTTTCAATTTAATGTGACTTAATAACAGCAATATTCAAATATCTTCTCTTGAATGTGAAGTTAGAGACACCTGAGTATTTTTCTTTGGTGGTAAATTTAGCTCTAAAGTATTTAGTGTATGCTATAAGTCAAAACCAACCAGTGTGAATATCAGAAATTCTGCAGCTGTATCCCAAACTATACCTTAATTTCTGAATCACATTAGAATGTTTAAGAAACAGAAGTTTTCTCTTGTTATTAGACCGATGGTTTATGTTTCCAGTCAAATAAAACTATAACCAGTAGAATTAGGGGACACAAATTTTCTCCTGATCACTGACAAATGACAGTCCCTTTCACAGGAAGAATTCTTGGAAATAAATTGCTATTTCTACCATAACTCTTGTGCTACACATCTGTGCTAAAATAATTTCTTGTTGGGATTTGCTTCAAATTTGGCTAAAACCTCCAAACTGCTACCGTGCAAAGGACTGGTGAGAGTCACCAGCTCTGCTCCATTTGCTCTTGGAAAAATGAGATGCATAAATACAGGAACACTGATTACAGAACAACTCAGAGGAAGGATTCCCCTGCTGAGTCAACATCAGATGCTAATAGACAGGCTAGATTTTCATCCATGTATGTTTTACTGTTTGCCCTATGCTGCTCATTACTGATTTTGAAATCTTGAAGTTTTGCCTTGAAAATACAGATGCATTTTATATTATCACATTGGTGGCATTTCCACATGTATCCCATTAAAGTCACATCTTTAATACAAACTAGTTTCTATCCTTCTCACCTTAAAAGCAACTTAAGGGTTCCCTGGATATTCTGCAAGTAGAGTTGATCCTCAGGAGAAATTAAGAGTAAACCACCCATTTTCACCACTCTAATGGCCCTATGGAGTCACAGTTTGAAGTGGTGGACAGGAGTACTTTGGATCGTCTTTCTGTCTTGGTCAGGGTTTCTTCATGGACAGTGGTTGAAAATGCCACAAGGGTAATTTTGAACAGGGAGACTGAGTGGAAAATGATAGTCAATCAGTTACATTTACATTTGAAAAACAAGGGCAGTGGTATTCGTAAAAGTGTATTTTCAAGGGCAGTGGTATTCGTAAAAGTGTATTTTCTTCCAAGGAGAACACCACGATCCATAAAAGCATAGCATATCAGAATATCTCATTGCCATTGTTATTAAGAAATAATGCCAACGCTTAGAGTGGGAAAGGCAACATTATAAAGTTACATTTTTTAAGTATATTTCATCACTTACTCAATGAGTTCACCCCAAATTCCTATCATGTAAAAGAAGGAATTTCTACATATTACCTTTTCTTCACTCTAATACAACATTAGAGGACAAAGAAGATATGAAGACACGTTTAAAAGGGCCTGTTCTCATCCAAGAGGGTTTGATGCTAAGGCAGCTATTTAGCAAAACCATTTACCATAGCATACTACTTACACATAATTTATTAATGTGTAAATCTTAAATTAAAAATAATTGAAAACAGCTAATGAGTAAGAGTATTCTGGCAAGGAAGACATGCAAATTATGAAGCCTAATATGAGCAATGCAGAACTAAGTAAATCATTGCTGGTGTTCATACAGGAAACTTATGCTTTTGCTCTTACCTCCAGTGGGTGAGGAAGTCACTTTCACAGAATTAAAAAAAAAGGAGGGGAAAAAAAAAAGGAAAAAAAAAGAAACTAAATAACGCAAGCTTCTCTTTAAAGTTGTACCTTCGCATACTGTATATTATGTCCAAACTAAAACAAATGTATTTAAATAATAAAACTGTATCTAAATTGGAGTAAACTATTTTAAAAGTCTCTCATTTTTAATTGCATCCACTTTTGATGTCTCTCTGTGACTCATTTTACTTCCTGAGATACTTCCTTTTAGTGCATCTCCTACCTCATCCTTTAATTTTCCTTACACTAATTCAAACCCATAAACATAGAAGCCAAATGAAGGTTCACCAAACCCCTTGTGCACTCAAGCTGCCAAGTTTTGCACAGCTCTACTTAAGACTCACATATGTGATCACTCACTTTGAACAAGCTACAATCACAGCAACCAAGGAATTTGCACCAGTTTAGAACAAAGCCTGTTTCTTTCACTTGAGCCAAAGCTATTGGCAAAGAACACAAAGTACTGGATTGGCAACTCAGCATGGATTTAATCCAGAATTCAATTTGAAGCTCCATTACCTACAAGCCTCAGCCTTCATACCAATTGAGGAAATGCCTCCTGCTTTTGATAACATAAAGGACCGATTCCCAGTGGAAATACATAAAGTTGTGCAGTGGCTCAAGAGCAGCTATGCTAATGGAAGAGTCTTACAGTCTTTCTTGAATGGAACAATTAGGAGTTGACAACTCCACTTCTCTGCCCCAAATTTTTATTGATGTACTACAGTGGCAGTTTCCTGTGGACAGCCTGGATGACCAGAACCTCTGTTTTCGTTGGGCTTTGAGAGAAAACAAATAACTGAGGTGGGTATTATTCAGGTATTATAACTTCACACGCTACTGAACTTCTAGCTTAGTTTTGCTTATGTCACCAAAACTTGGCTTTTGTAGTAGCTGAAGGTAAAAATCTCTTCTCCTTGTAAGCACCACACTTGGGTTATTGAACTGCTGTGTTTATCACTGCATTTTTATAATCAAACAAGTCTGAAGAAAACATCTATAATTCTCAACTTGTCTATGTTTCCTGTATTTCATTTGCTGGAACATTTAACGGTATCATATTTAATTTCCTTCTTTTACCCCATCTTCACTTCACATATGCAACCAGCATAAAAGCAGGTGAAACAGGAACTAGTGTACTCAAAAAGGAAAAGTGAAGCGATAATCTTGACCTGCCTACAAACAGCAAGAAACATCTAGCAGAAACATAGTGCTACAAAATATCGGCCAAAATAATAAGCACTAAAACTATTTCACAAACATTCACCAATTCTTCGTCAA
>VZRV01006664.1:673786-698786 GCA_013398115.1 Falcunculus frontatus | reverse complement strand
GCCACAGACATTTTCCACCATCTTAAAAGACAGTTACAGAGAGTTCAACAAACCATTTTAGGTGCAGTCTGTACACTAAATGCTACAAAGTATTCTATGAAATGAACTTCCTCTTCTTGCCACAGTTGTTGGGAGATCTCAATACTCCTCATTTCGTCTTTCTAGTCTCCTGGATGTGTTCTAGACCAAAGTGAATTATCCTAATCATCAGTACACTGATTAGCCTGCAGCTGTTGAATGGGGAGAGGAAGAGGGGTGGGGACCATCAGAAGTTGTGCAAGAAGTGGAGTTAGGGAGAAAAGGGAGAAGAACTAAGTACATTGGTGGTACCTGGCTAAGAAGCACTTGTTTTCTGCCTTTGTTTTGCAGTTCCAGAAAAGACTCCTTAGACCTCCTGCTGGGGGTGAATAAAGCAATCATATATCCTGGGACGAGTGTTCAAAGCACATCCTTACCCTCTGGACTCCCTAAGCAGAGTCCTGATTTTGGTTGCTCCTTCCCCCAAATTCGTCTCACTGCACAGAGACCCAAAATGTAGACTAAGGCTTTGGATGCCAGCACGGGGAATAGGCAATTGAAACGACATGTCTGAAACACTCAGGCTTGAGCTGCATATTGTCAAATGAAAACTTTAGCCTAGGGGAACTAATCATCCCAGGATGACTCCACAAAGTGAGACAAAGAGAGAGAAACTCCAGGGGTTGATTCAAAGCCCATCTTCAAGCACTGTAAATCATGCTCTGGAAATGTCTGACTTCAGCTACCTTTTGTGAATAGTCCTCAGGTACCTTTCTAAGTTTAGTCCTTAATCTCTTTCCTTCATCTCTGTAAAACAGATATAAATGCATTTCTTTCCCTCAGAGGAATATTGCAAAGATATCCTTATTCATGGCCAGAAGTCAAGTTTTCAAAGTAAGTATCCATATATCAATAGATAAATATCATATATGGATTTATCCAAAAACCATTTTTATTTTTGCAGATGTCTAAATGCATAGTGCTTGTAAGAAGTACTGTCACTGAAAAAAGCCCCAAAAAACAAACCATGGCCACTCAGTATATGAAATCTTTAATTCCTCAGTAGATCAAACAGATAGACAGTGACTCCATGGAGAGAATATTTCTGCCTTTTTAATAACAATTTGTCCTTGAATAACTGCTATGAGACTCTTACCATACAGGATGCTTTCTTTCTCAACTAAACAATTAAAATTCTATGATTAAAAAGCAGAGGATAAGATCACTATCCACCCAAAAAAATTTTTGATAACTATCCACTAATGTGAAACCAGGTTGAAACATGTCACTTTATTTATGATATACATGAGCTTTATCCTCCGTACACAGAAACAATGACAAATATATGGCTGCCTCTAGTCTTTTAGGATTATGAATATTTTACACACATTTTCTTAAAATCCTCTTAGCACCAAGAGTACTAATCTTTTCTTTGGTATCTTTATCAATGATCTGGATGAGGGTATTGAGTGCATCCCGTGTCAGTTTGCAGATGACACCCAGTTGGGTGGGAGTGTTGATCTGCTGGAGGGCAGCAAGGCTCTGCAGAAGGATCTCGACAGGCTAGATAAATGTGACAAGGTCAACTGTATGAGATTCAACAAGTTGAAGTGCTGGGTCTTGTGCTTGGGTCACAGCAACCTCCTGCATTGCTATGGGTTGGTGACAGAGTGGCTGGAAAACTGCCCGGTTAGAAATGGGCCTGAACATGAAAACTGCCCGATAGAAAACAGAGGCTGAACATGGTCCAGAGTGTGCCCAGGTGGCCAAGAAGCCAATGGCATCCTTGAGGTCAATTCCTCATGTCAATGAGCAATAGTGTGGCCAGCAGGACCAGGGCAGTGATTGTTACTCTGTACTCAGCACTGGTGAGGCCAAACCTCATCGAGGTGCTGGAACATGTCCAAAGAAGGGCAATGGAGCCGGTGAAGTGTCTAGAACATGAGTCGTATGAGGAGAGGCTGAGGGAGATGGGATTGTTCATCTGGAGAAAAGGTAATCCAAGGGCGATGTCACCACTCTCTATAAGTATGTGAATGGACATAGGTGGTATGGTCTGGTCTCTTCTCCCAGGTAATTAGGGATAGGACATGAGGAATTGACCTCAAGTTGCACCAGGAAAGGTTTGGATTGAATAATAGGAAATATTTCTCCATGGAAAAGGTTGTCAAGCACTGCAACAGGTTGCCCAGGCAAATGGTTGAGCCACCCACCCTGAAGATAGTATTTAAGACCGGTAGATGTGGTACTTAGGTACATGGTTTAGTGGTGAACTTGGCAATGCCAGGTTATCAGCTATACTCAGTGATCTAAGAGATCTTTTCCAACTTAAAATACTCTATCATTGTATGAGTCTATATTAGGAGATGCAGGCTTATGCATTGACAGGGTAGTCTGTGCCCTAGGGAGTTTTTAAATATCAGAATAAAACTGAGAACTGTTTTCTCCTTCTTTAAAGAGAACAACTGCAATCCTTGTTGAAAGCATAGAACAGGGTACAGATATTACTGACAGAGCTGAACCACTAGCCTAGAAATCAAAAAGTATAGCATCTCTAGTGATGTTCCCTGATTATTATTCCATTTTGAAAAACAGCCACAGAAAGAGGTAATCCAAGAATTAGAATTTTCTGTACATTCTTTGAAGTGAGTTGCCACTGTTTCACAGCAGTTCCTGTATGACAAACAGGCTTGCATTATCTCACACTTAAGAAGAAATGGACCGGTTTTCAGGCAAGATACTGCACATATAACTGATATTCTAGATAATTTTTAACCTTTTTAACAGACAAAAAATTTCTCAGTTAAGTTGCAAAGGAAAAGGATCTTTTTTCCCCCTTATTTATTACTCTTCAAATGCTCAGATATAAGAAATTCCCTATCCTTTCTGGCTTTCTTCCCAACCACTACCTGCACTCATTGTAATTGCAAAAATTAAAAGCAAAACAAGTAAGAGAAAAAAATTTGATAAGTCTTGAAATCTAAACACTGTCACTTCAGTCATTGGGTGTCATTCTGGGTATATTTTTTGGTCATTGTACTGAGATTTACTTAACCATAAAATGGAAATGTAACAACAAAAAGTAGAATGGAGATCATTGAGGCATAGATGAGCTGATAACTTGCTATCTTCAGGCTAGCCTGAAGGTTAGGTGATAAAAGTTCTTTTCACCATCCTATTACCTTTTTCTTTTTTGTACCATTCTACTATAGGATAATCTTTATTATTTCACAAATTTTGTTTATTTGTATGGATGGATGACCTTCTTAAATGGTAATCTAAGCAATTCACTTCCAGAACTCTTACTGTACTGCTCATCTGCAACAGTCAAAAATTGGCAGTCTTTCACGAAGCTAGGCAAGGGTAGAGCTGATTTTCTGTTCTGATTTCTTTCATTTGCTCAAAACTTATTTCAGTTTTATTCTGATCTTGTAATTTTCTTTCAGAAGTCTTTGGATGATTAGCATCTTTTTCTGCAGAACTGAGATGCTGAACACATTCAAATCCCCCACTGAACAGCAGCACATGCTGGGAAAGATTAAATAATACAGCTAATTGCACAGCTAGGATACATACCTCTTAAGTGACTATCACAGCCTTTGGTCAGTTAACAGTTAAAGTATATAATCTGAACTCTTTTCTGTCCCTCTGGGCAATGTTTTCAGAAGTCAATCAATTTCCAAACCTGGGGAAATTTGCATCCCTATAGAGTTTCTTCAGACACTGAAGGCATTCACATAATATAAGCAAATACGCACAAAAATGACTATTGCACTTCCACTTATTACTGTTAGCAATATTAATCATGACTTTACAGCCTCTACATTCCATGTTCCATAAAACGAAATGTCGGTGGTATTATAAAAGGTGTAAGCCTATTTAAAAACATTAATACCATCAATAAATATCACTATTTGCTCATAAGGCAAGACACTGTAAGTGCTAAGTTCAACGTGTCACTTGATTATGATAAGCTTCTTCAGTTTCAATTCGCAATTGAGGAAAGAGAAGAACTTGCTTCTCAGTTTGTTTTCTCAGCTTAATCTTCAGTTAAATACTCCTTTCAATATTAAGCCTGATTAGCTTTATTGATGTTTAGAATATTTGGGCCCAAGTGATCCATTTGTCTGAAAGAAAGGTGGTTTTTTTTAACATGAATGCAATAGCAGGCAAAAGCAGATGTTTTCAAGACTTTATAAAACAAAAAATCAAATCCCATGATGTTATTTATAAATATATCGAATATATGTATTAATTTATTATTATTTATATACTAAAAAGTGGTTTGCATAATCATAATAAAAGAAGCAGGTTACCTGCTGAAAGCCAACAGCACAGAGTTTGTTACTTCTGATTTCCAAATCAAATGTTTCAAATCTTTTAGTGTCTTGAGGCAATGCCATGTGTGTATTTCTTGTAAGAATTCTGTTACCAAACATCGCAATACCTTGTAGCTGCTGGCCACATTCCTTTAGGTTATGAAGTTGAATGACCAGCCTGTAAGCAATTCCTTTACACACTTACAAACAAACAATCCAAAAATCAATATATTGATTTACAGATAACTAATGGACTTGTCTGAAGGCTCGAGTGATCAAAGCACATTCCTTTATCTCAAGCAAATGCAGATAATCAGAAGTGTTATACTGAAGAATGTTTCTAGAATATTACAGTAAGCAGTGAGCAACCATGACAAGCTGGAAATTGTACTCTTTGGTATTGATGTATCCCGTGCTCCAAATGCTGCTTTCCTTCGTATAACAGAGAATACTGCATGTTTCATGTAGCCCTTGTCAAATAATAATGATAATATTAATAAGAAAAGTTTCCATAAATGTTTTGGTGAATTTGGTTCCCTGTGACATGTTAGTCTACTACATCTGATGCAGTTAGGCATTTGGACGACTGCCATAGAGTAATGGAAACAACTGTGAATTCTGGAAGTTTCACATGCATGGATGTCCACTGGCACTGTCAAAAACAGGCTGTGAACTAAGCATGCCCCACTTGACTGAAATGATTAACAGCAACAGAGGTATATAGCTTGCAAGGAAATCACCATAATATCATAACCTAGCAGAATTCAACCAGCTCATGTAATTACCTTCATCCAAAGTAGTCTTTTCATGATCAGAAAGAAAATTTAGAAACTAATTAAAATATTTCAGGTAAGTTCCATGCAGTTGGACACAGACACATCCCAAATCCCCCGAAACAATGCACAAAGTTCATGTTAGTAAGTTTTGTCTCTGTAGTTGTGCTTGCAGTGAAAGACTTTTCTAACTGTTTGCTATTCACAAAGTCCCATGCTTGGATTTTGGGAAAGTTGTCACACCTAAAAGACTTTTGACACAGGGAACACATAGGAGACAGCAGTGGATATTGTTCACCTTGACTTTAGCAAGGCTTTTGACACTATCATCACTGATAAGCTAATGAAATACAGACTAGATAATCAGATAGGGAAGTGTATTTAGAAGTGACTGAACTGCAAAGTTCAGAGGGTTGTGATCACTCTCATGAAGTCCAGTTGGAGGTCAATCAATAGCAAGGCACCCAAGAGGTCGATCATGAGACCAATACTGGGTAACACTTTCATTATCAACCAGGATTAGGACAGAGTAGACCCTCAGCAAAGTTGCAGATGATACGAAGTTGGGACAAGTGGTTCATACATCACATGCCTGTGTTGCCACTCAGCAGGCTGGAGACATGAGCTGACAAGAACTTAATGAAGTACAGAAAAGACAAATTACAAGTCCTGCATCTGACTCTATGCCCAGTACATGCTGAGGGTTGACTGGCTGGAAAGGAGTCTTACAAAAACAAAAAAGACCCGTGGTGTCATGTTGGACATTGGGTGAAATATGGGCCCATAGTGTCCCCCTTGTAGCAAAGAAGGTCAACTGCTTCCTGGGCTGCATAAAGAAAAGCATTGGCAGCCAGACAAGGGAAGTGACCCTTCCTCTCTTCTCAGGCCCAAAGAGACATCTCTGCATCCATCTCTGCACTCCCAGGTACAGCAAAGACGCTGACATACTGGAGATAGTCCAGAGAAGGACTGCAAAGATGCTTAAGGGAGAGGAGCATCTTTCATATGAGGAGAGGCTGAGAGAGCTGGGATTGTCCATCCTGAAGAAAAGAAGGCTCAGGGGTATCTTATCCACATGTATTTATACCTGATGGGGAAATAAAGACCATAGTCAGGTTTTTCTCATTTATGCTCAGTGACAATATAAGACACGGCAAGCATAAACTGAAATTTGGGAATTTCCATAAGAAAATGTTTTTAACCGTTAGGATAGCTGAACACAGGGACAGGTTGCCCAGAGAGTTTTTGAAGTCTGTATCCTTGATAATCAAAACCCAATTGGACACAGCCCTGAACAACCTGCTCTAGTTAATCCTGGTCTGAGCAGGTGTCTCAGTTTGAGACAAGTTTAAGGGGAAACGCTCTAGAAGGAACGTCTCCTCCACAGAAGGAGGGTTTCAGCACTCCCTCACCCACGGATACAAAAGGAATTTCTTGGATGAAAGTGAGAAAAACTATTTATTCAACAAGCAGAGTGCCAGCAGGGCAAAGAAAAAAAAAGAGTAATGTTAGATAATAAACCTCCTCAATGCAGAGAAATCTGGTGGACTTAGAATTCTGTCTATAGAGGCGGCGACGACAACGATGACAACAACGACGGCGACGATGACGTAGTTCCAGAGGATTTTGGTATGCAGTCCTGGGAAAATTTCTGTCTTCAGCTAACAGGCTAGCTAAAAGGAGGAAGGTGCTCCCTCGGTTCTGCAGAGGTGAGAAGGTGGGGAAGTGGGTGAGTCCTTGAACACAAACGGCACTGAAGAATTTGCTCGGCTTCTTTGTCCCCTCTCCTGGACCCAGCTTAAAGCTGTGGGACCCATTTCTGGGCAATAAGCAGACAATGGGGGAATACAGTATTATCATATAATCACCCCAAGACAGCAGGGAAGGTGGATCAGATGGTCTCAAGAGGTCTTATTTAACCTCAACCATTTTGTGAACTGTGATTCTGTAAACAGATAGAAGAGCATCTCACCATTTCATAAATTTAAATGAACCTGTACTAAATTGAATAATTTCTTTCAGATGCAACACTTGCTTTATAAATGCTGTTTGCTTGTTATTTACATTTTCCAGCTTGCATAACCTTGACTACATCCAGTTTTCACTGCTCTTCTCACTCCTGAGTTCTGTTGGTCTTGGAAATAATAATTGGGGATGTTCATTCTCCAGGAGATGAGTACATCCTCTTGCAAATCAGACTGGAGTCTTGTAATCATAATCTTCAAATCTTCTGACTGTATCTTTTTCTCATCACTCATTTTCCTTTTATATTATCCATTGTTGTAATTGCCTCATGGTCTCTCCATCTTTCCGCAAATAAATTTCAGCAACAATTAATTGAAACTCTTTATTACATTTAGCTCTTACCTTGTACAGATTTATTTTTCTTCTTTATAAACCAAATAGACTGCTGGAAAATTATGGTTGTTGCGTTTGTTTTATTTTTAATTCCCATTGCTTTGCCTAGAAGTTTGTGCTAGCTTTTGTTTAATGAGTAGGTCGGTTCCATTCCTGTGGACTTGAAAAAGTTGCCTCAATTTAAACTCTTTCAGAAAGAAATATCTACTCCGGCAAGAATGTCATAAAAATAGATTCAGGAACAGTGGACTATTCGCAGCTCCTTTTGATATTTTGATGAGAATATTGTGATGCCTCACCCCCACAAAAAAAAGGAAAAACTGCAACAACCCACCAATGCCAGCATCAACAACCAAACACTAAAGAATTTAACAAGTTATTCGAGTGAAGGATTTACTGGTGACATAAAAAATTTTCATTATTGTAGTCTTAGTAAAGTCACTTAAGTAAATATTTTCAAGAGTGTTACTAACTCTTTTCTCTGCCTTATCTTCCGGCTATTGTATGAGTATCTTCCCCAAACCCAAGCCTTGAGTTCTTGGCCATTAGACAACAGTAAAAAGGTTTTTGCTTTCCTAAGTGGGCTTTGTTTCAGCCTTTGGGCTTGGCATCAGAGATACCAATATGTAATTTTCCTTTATCATCATGGTCATTGACTCAAAATAATTTTCAGTCTTCAAGGGTGAATGGAGCTTGTCCAGGTAATGTCCTGATGCAGATGATTGTCTTTACTTTCTACCTGTAAGGAAAGGTTATTCTTGATACTCCCTACAATCAACAAATGCTCCAACCTACAAAAAACAGACCGTCTTCACTAACAAAATGCATCTCCATAAGCAGAGAACATGCTACCTTCAGTTGAAGCATTGTGCAAGTGTAAAATCTGGTCTCACCAACAATGGTGATAATGGACTGGATCAAATTCAGACATATTAGGACAAAAATGTTGCAACCAGAAGTTTCATTTTTTACTTTATGTGGCCATAAGAGAACACAGCAAAGAGAATCATCTTTCTACTGTCATCTACTTGATGCAAGTAAATATCTTCTGAAGTTCTGAAATACTTTTATGAAGTATTAAGTTTCCTAATAAGAAAGAAAATGAGAAATGCCTATAAGTCTACATGTGACAGAAGAGCTGTGAGCAAAAACAGAACCCTGCTCACATGTACAGAGAAGGAAAAGAGAGAGTGATGGATAGTTCCATATATTTCTAAAGATTCTCACAATGCATTTTTATGTATCGTATACTCTTGTCTCTTCTTCTGGGTCTCAGAAGTGTTGGTTGTAACTTGAGAGTCCTCTGTAACTAATATTTGTGATTCAGTTCTCCATGTATGAAACAGGGATGCCACAAGTCACCTGGGGATAACATAAGCTACTTTGTTTGTAAAGCATTCTGAGGTCACTGTTGGGAAGTGCTACAGAAGAGCAATGTACTGCTCATTAATAAAATCTTTCTTGCTTAATTTTTTTAAAGGGGTTCCACTTTTTCTTGCCCCAGTTTTTTGCAGCATGAGCACGTACATAATTATTAAATATACATAAACGGAGTGAATTTCAAGTGCCAGGAGTGGGCACATACTCTCCTTACTCAGAATTTCATAAGGGGTGTTAATATGCAGAGTTGGTGTGTGCACTTGGCAGCTGCACTGACATGATAGAGTGTCAGCTCCTTTGTTAATGATCCGCATAGGAAAGTATCCCACATAGGCCTTGACAATTGACATACCATTACAGTCTATTGTGCCAATAATCCATGCGTTCAAGTGCTCCCCACTCTTCCAGGCAAGCCTGACACAATAGTCTATAATAGCTCAGTGCAGCATGTGAACACGAGGTCTTGATATCAGACGGTGATGACTCTGAAAGAGACGATATGGTCTAAGTGTATAAATGATCCATGTATTATTGTAAGTATACTGATCCTCAAGGATCTCCGGATCTGATACAGTTTCAAGGAGAGTCTTCCTTCTAAAAAAAAATAAAATTACACAGAATATGTGGATTTTAAAACAAAAGCTTTTCTTCTTGAAAAATTACAGCAGAAATGTAGGCTGACATCTCTAACATCTGTGCAGGGAACTGGAGCTGGAAAATGGTATGAAGTCCTGTTCCATCTTGATGACATTAAAATAGCACCTTCTTCCTCAGTGACAGTTCTCTGTGGATTGAATCACATATGCTGGCTGCTGCGCAAAAATAACCTGTGACTCTTTTAGTGCTCCACAGTCAACAAGCCAAATCTGTCTCTACACCACCGTCATTGCTGTGACCACAGCAGAGGAGGCACAACGGGATTAGTTATTATTGCTACCAAGAGCAGTTTAGCAACTCCACACAGCATGGAGCTTTGCCTGCCAGAGAGGTGGGTGAATATTCACTCAGGAAGTACTTACTGAGCTCCCTGTTCCAGCTAGGTTTGTGGCATCTGAATTAGCTAATTTTTAAGCTAGCTTTCGTATGTTGACAGCATATTGCAGTGCTTGCAGCGCACTCATACACTAAGCATCAGCGATGTGACAAGGCCTTTTTACCTGTGCCAGCTATAAATCAACATGTTCCTAAATTCTGGATGTTTCTCTCCTAGCAATAAAAATAAACACTCAAAGGAGTGAAAAAAGAACTGACACGCTGATATACCTTTGTTAGGGTATCCACAGAGAAATACACAAAGCAGTAACACCTGGTGGCAGCTGTAGGTCAAGCTAAAAGTTCCCCGTTTGTTTTCTACCATATTAAGATGCCATTTTACCATTTTTGCCAGATTTTCTACATAACTGTCAGTCTGGATTAACTATAGTATGATTTAAGCAACTATTAGAGGTGCATAGTGCCTCAAAAACTTTCATGGGGCATCAGCACATAAGCATACAGTTCATGTGTATGTTCATGTGTGCATGCTTTGCAGTGACATGATTCTTTAACACAAAAAAGGCAGTATCCAAACATGGATCATTGAACAGCTATCAGAATTCATACCAAGAGCAAGCCTTTAGACCTCTGTGCAGTATGCATCCTTTAGTGCATTACCGTTCTGTCATTCCGTCCAATTGGATTGCAGTCATTTTACTTGCTTACCTACTGGTTTCATGGAGCTTCCTGACATGTTGGTTTTTTCAGTTTTTTTAGTAACTTTCTTCAGAAGAAATATGTTGGATGGTCCTTCAGGCACGCCCTCTATGTTCTGAATGTCTAGGAAGTGCAGAAAAGCCAGTTTTAAAAAACCTTTTGCTCTTTCCCTTTCCCTTTCCCTGTTTTATTTGAGATGGGTTCTTTGCCTACATGTTCTCTGAAAAAGAACATTCCTGTGACCCAGACTGTGCAGGAAGGAGGTCAGGAGATTTCTCTCTCCATTAATCCTTCAAACATTTCCTTTCATACTTCTCAGTGACTGAAAGAAAGGTCCTTTATTTGTCAGTTACTGTCAGCAGCCTTCCTGGAATGGAAAGCAATGGTGGTACAGGATCTACATCTTACCTTGGATGTTCAGCACATATGTCCCTCTGCTCTTAAAAAGAAAGCTGAGGGAAACTGGTTTTGGTGTCATTTAAACATATGCAAAGTGGATGTTACATGGTACCACCCTGACTTGTGCAAAAAAATGGCAGTACCTATTATCTACTCAAACTGACTACCTTATTATTGTAACATTCATATGATCATTGTTCAGCAGTCTTTGGAAACAAAGGCTATTTTTAGTTAGTGACTTTTGACATTACTTTAATATGCATCAGGGCCAGTCAGTATGTTCTTCTGGCATTTGTTGTAAAAAACCTGTAATCCTAATCATGCTGGGTAGGACTTCACTCACCTGACTACAACCCCCCTAAAGCTGTGTATCTACTCTAAGATAATCTTCTAGTTCCCATTTAGAGTCAGCAGAGAAGCAGGCACTTCCAATGGACATTTGATACCATTCTAAAATAGATGTACAAGACGGAATTAATTGGAAATGCTGATCTTTTCCATAGTTATATTTATGGGAAAGGGATTCTGTGTATTTTATTATGATCCACACATATCATGCTAGAACCTCAAGGTCCCAGCTGGGACTGAGTTGTACTGAACACTGCACAGACTTAAATAGATATATGAGTCACGCTATTATGGTTATCAATAGACTTGGGGGGGTTCACGCTGTCTAATTTTAGGCACATAACTACAGCACTTAAGTGCTTATGGTCAGTGCCTAAGCAGAAGGTCTGACTCATTGGAGGCACTTATCCCCCTTTGTTTATGGTGGAGGGAGTGTCTTACTCTCTTGAAAGCTTTACATGTCTGTGATTAAGCAGTGTGAATTCATTTTTTTTCCTCCCTTTAGTAGCTACTCTGTAGGAGAGGTCTTGAAGTTTGTTTGCTGGATCAGGGCTACTAAATATCCCAGGTTCACATCCCAATATTATCCCAAGGAGGATCAGCAGGCCACAGTCACTGTCTGAAGGAGGAGAGCTCGTGTAGAGCTCAGAAAATTGACATATGAAAGATGACAAAATGGGTGAGAAATAAATACCCTCTGTCTTGCTTTGATTTTTCACTCTTTACATATATTATTTCATGCAAATAATGACATTAATGCTATGCTTAAGGTTGAGTTTATAATTGCAGAAAGTCAAAAATTTCAGATTTAATCTTCCTATCATAATACAATGGAATATTGAACACAAAGTGACAAAACTCCCTACGACTGTTGATCCTGAAATAAGGCATTATTAGCTGATTTCTCTTTTTTCTATTAGAGCCACTAAGTTGTGTATTCGCTACTAGTAGACCAGCTTGTTATCTGTACAAAATTGTTTAGTGTGCTTCTGAGGTCAGCTTTTTCTTACAAGACCCTGAAGCTGGACCAGAATCCAACCAGTAGAATATAAACAGAGACTGATCTGGGAGAGGGCGTGTGTGGGGTGGAGAAAGAAGAAGGAGAACAAATGGCCATTGTGAAAATTCAGTCAAATGGAACAGAATCGAAGATTTTTGGTGCATCCTTTCTGTTGTTTTTACTAATTTATCCTTCAATTAGAGTGTAAACATTAGTGACATGATATTATTCTGAGAAGCTTATTGAATTAAGCATAACCATGAACTGACACTTTTGGAATGCACAACTTCTTGGCATGGACCTTGGGAAATTAAAATAAAATACAACACATATTGATGCTATGATGAGTTTTACTCAGCTTTGAGCACAACACATGTTATTTCTTTTTCATTTGAATTCGTGGTGGCAGACTGGTAAGAATGACAGAAAGATCAAAATTCAATTTCATTCAGCATCATGGAGTTGTTCTTTTACTTAAATGCATTATAGTAATAGGTAACCATCATAGACAAATTTATAGCAACCTGCTCAGCTGAGAGACAGGGTATTTTTGTAGTGTTTTATATTTTTACATAACAAAGGTTCTGCAATCTACGGACTGCACTGTTTTTCTGAAAGCTTTACACTCTCGTGATAAGTTCAAGGCACAGTATGAGTCAAAATAAAGTTCAGGGAAATTATGTGATGGTGTTGTTCATGTCTGTCCTCATGACTTCTCACTAGGTATGCATGATACTAGGTGCGATTATTTCTAAACAAATAAGCCCTAGAAAATGGTGGAAGCTGTAATTATGTACAAGTAGGCAACAGCTCTGTTACAGGTGCTTCAGATGATGTTAAGATGAGCTTCTCTAAATAAAAACCTAAAAATTATCTGGTAGTTGATAAGCAAATATCATTTATTGTTTTGAGTTACAGTTGAAGCATACTATTATAGCTAGAACAATATTCCAATTAGTAACCCTCCTCAGGAAGAGGAGTTGCTGTCACAAACTGTGGTCCAGATTCTAGAGGAATAAATTAAAGAAAACAAGACAGCTTTCTCTGTTTTCTCTCCCTGGTCTTTCCACAGTAAACCTGAAACTATGGAAGACATGAGTGATTCTAATTCCATGGGTGTCTTTCAAAATGAGCTATCATACCTAGATGGGCACTAAAGCTGAGCAGTTAGAATGCAGAACTGAAATTTATACCGGTTCATATGTAGCTGCATACGAGGATTTTGTTGTGTTCTGATCTTTACAGATAGTCTTAAGAACCTGTTATTTTTCTGAAGTTGCTGCCATATGTTCAGTGGTATATAAAGCAAGATGAAAATTATTAAAATTAATCTGGAATAGCAGACGACTATATGGAACATGCACACTGATTTTCATCACCCTGCTGGTTTTTGAAATGCAGTCAGACTAAAGGCTCCTAGGTAGTCATACGAAAGGATAAGACGTAGCAGGATTTCAGTATTCAGTAAGAATTATTCTGATAATATACACGGGAATTACAGCTGAGATTTGCCTTGAAGCCATAGTCTGAAATGCTGATATTTGTACTTAAAATGTACTTATTTGCTTATATTATATTGTGGACTCTGTCAGAGTCCATGCCAGGAGACAGTTACCTTTAAAGGATGTATTTAAAATCTCTAACATATAGGAGGTGTCAGGTAAATACTGATGAAAAGAGCAGCCCTTCCTCACCACCACTACACACTGATCTCAACTCATCTGATACAATTTGAAACGGCAACTGTGTTTTTTACAGCACTAATTCTAGATTTCTTACCCTTATGCAACAACCTGTATTGAGATATAATGTATTAAGGATGATGTTTCATATAAAACATAGCAATTACGTGTTCATTTCATTCTAAAAATGTCTTCATTTTTCTTGCTATTTACTTAATGTTTATTTACCAACTGCCCACTAATCAGAGTTATAATAGCAAAATATATATGTACACCTGCACAAGTATGCATACACTCATGTATCCCTTTATAAATATTAAGTAAGACTACATATACATTATCTTTTTTCTTTAAAAAAACCCCAAACACCGCAACAAACCCACCAAACAATAGAATGAAATGGACCTCATATCCAAAATAAATTGGCCTAACTTTAAATATGCTAAGGATCATATAGGATTAACTTTGAAGAAAGTTAAGTGTGGTGTAACACAAGCTGTGGAATGAATCTGGGCTAGAACATAAAGACATCCAAATGGTGGCTCACTCAGAACACACTTTCCTTAGGCGTACGCGAGGTTGGTTCCTTGACAATTGTTTACTAGCAGCTTTTAAGACACAAACAGCTGTGAGTGACAACAGTCTGTCACAAAATTTGTCTAAGTTCATGGCAGAGAGCTGCAAACTCTGACACCTACTGAAAGAGGTATCGTATTTGCAAGCAGTCAAAAGTGATTGAAAACCAGATGAATCTGTTAGGATACCTCATGCCATTGAACACTGTTGCCTATGCCAAATATGCATTCGTAATCTACAATCTGTTATCTACTAGCACTGATGCTATAAGGTAGCATTGTTAAGTTTTTTAATACATAGCCATCTACTCTGAAATAAAAACTCATATTTAATCAAAAAGAAATAAACATGATTCATAAGATTCAACCAACATATATCACAGATGGAGTATTTAGACTACTCTCTCCTTTGATTTGCAACGTTTTTATATGATTTCTAACAGAGTATAGAAAAAATCAACAGTAGGATTACATATCAGGGGAATATGCTGGAAAATCTATTGCCTTTAATTGTATGGAATTATGCTTGGGATAACCACAGTTGTAATTACTTTACATGCATAGGCACTCTGATTGCATACCATGATGGGCAACAGATTTGGTAGTACTGTTTCTGTTATTTAATTATTAGAGTTGGCCTGGAAATGTTCCTCCTTGATTGTAGTTAGCTTAATCAAATATGACTTGAGCATCTGAGTTGGCACAAACCCTGCAGGAACCCACTGAAATGACAAGGAAGAGAAAAGCTACTCTTTCATTCCTTTACATCTTAATTTGGCAATTTCTGGAAGGACCAAGGAACCAGGACAAGTGCCAGGAAGAGGCGAGCTCTGTGAGCTCCTTTAATGGAAGTGTAAGTAATACAGCAGCGTCGGCTTGAGGGCTTGTCTACATGTCGGAAAGCAGTGTCGGTGCAACAAGGCATACAGATCCCAAGGCTTGCTGCTGCTTTTGCAGTCAAGGGCATTTGGAATTAAGGGCATGGGTGCCCCCACTGTGGACAGCAGAAACACCTGAGAGCACGACTTATGTCACAGGGCTGCTCCTGATCACTGTGTGGATACTGTGTGTCTGTAAAGCTTGCTCTCCATGGCACTTTGAATGATATACTGGGGCAACTTTGCTCCCTCTGCTTGCCAAATCAGCAGTGTTTTGTTAACAGTCTTATGTTCATTGTGCCAAACACAACCATTACTTGTGGATTTGGGTGTTTATGGCAAGGTGCAAAAATCGTACGTGGATTTAACTAAAAATTAAAATATTTTCTTTTTCAATGTTTAATATCAGGAAACTGAAAAAATCTTTAATATTACCTCTCTCTTTTTTTTTTCCTTCATTTTTTTCTTGATTGGCAAAAACAAATTAGTATTTGCCTGCTCTTACCTATCAAGATCATCCTTATGGTCATGGACCCACTCTGGCAGAAGCAAAGGATGCTATTAAATAGAGGAAATTAGAGATAGCAAGAGAAAACATGTTTGGTCAGACAAGCAAAGTGATCAGAACAATAAATTCTTCACAGATTAGTTCCACATTTTCATGTATAGTATGTTATTTTACTTCCCACAATAAGGAAACCACAGAAGAGGGTAAAAAAGAGCATCATCTCTAAAAATTGTTCATTTACTGAATGCATCTTCTGTGTGTTACTTGAAAAATGTTTACTACCTTTTATTAATGTTGGTGACAGGATCAGCTAGGCTAATTTTGATTTGGGTTTTTTTTTTTTCCATTATATTTCCTGAAGCTTTTTAAATGGAAAATCATGAATAATCTATAATAATAGTCTGGAGCTTCCAGGATTATTGATATGCTTTTAAAAAGATGATTTATAAATATTTTTACAGTAAGTCATTAGAGAGTTGCCAAGAAATGTCTTTTGGGGCACTTGAAATACTCTGATTTTTCATGTCACATTTTGTTTATTAATAGCTCTCGACTGTTTGCTCAAGAGACATTTCAAGACTGTATACAATTTGCTCCATGTTTAGCAGGAATAAAAATTTTGCAAGAATAAATGCTCAGTCATGAACAATTTTTGTGATGATGAGAAAAGTCTGATGAGTGTAGTCAGCAATGTTTTGGGGATGAGTGTTGATGTAATAGTAGTTTTCTTAGTATTTAATGACAGCGATATAAATTAGTTTAAGGAACTAAAAATTCCAGCTTTTTTTTTGTTGAGTCACAAGTTGGAAGTAAGTATCATACATATTTTTAGCAACGTTATAATTAATAGGATTTTCATTAAAACTTAGTTAAAATATGACTATATTTTAGTGGCTTTTAGACTCAGATTAACTCAGCCAGCCTCTGGCATAATTTTGTTCTATCTATGGTCACATGACAAAGATAAATTAGGTATTACAAAAATCAGTCTTTTAGTTGTATGTGTCTCCTTGACTTTCTTGTGCTTTCTAGATCCCTACAAATATGGAATTGTCTCAGTGCTCTGAAGGAGCTTTATTTGCCTAAGCCAATACTTGCAGCTTTGTTTCTGCCTGTGATTGCAGAACGTTTACTAAACAGCTCAGAACTGCTTGCTAAAATTGTTGTCAAGATAGAAATGAGTATTCATAAGACATTAATATTTAGTTGGGAAAAAAATTATATAAAAATTTGGTGTCCATCTTCTCACTCTTAAAAGTTTGTTAGAGCAAGGTTTCCAGGTCTTTAATTTAATTTGTGGGAGTACTGACTGGGTTTCTTCACTGCCTTTATGCAGTTACCAGTTTCTACCTTGCTTGTAAATACCTCCTTACTCTCACCCCCCGCAGATCAAATTCCATTTCCCTGTATCATGAATGTTTCAAAGGCTAAATTATCAGCTCTGTAGCCCCCCCCCCCACAGTCCAACCCTCCCCAAATTCCTCGCTCCATCTTCCACAAAGCCATTTTTACTCAAAAAATATTTTACATGCACAAGAGTATCTGCCATGATCATTGAGGGTTTGGCACAGCTGGGTTGATACAGGGTGCACTCACTGTTCTCAGGCAGTATTACCATTGTGGAAACAGTGACAGAAGACAATCCCATCAGATTTCTTCAATAAAACATTGAGATGAAATATTTTTAGTCTGAAAGAAAGTATGCATATTACTAAGCACCACAGAAATTAGGGTTTTTTTATTCTCGTATGGCTAGCTACAAATATGAGATCTTGCAGGTTTATCCAGTTAGAAAAAGAAATAGGTAATAACCATTCTCAAACATAGTTTTAAAATGTCTTTGCAAACTCAGTTATGTTTCTACTTCTGTCACTGACATATGCTGAGAGACACCAATTATTTCCAGATCCTTCACAGAGTTTAATGCATTTTTTACAACTATCTTAAATGCAAAACTGCAGTTTCAACCCTCAGTTTCAATGAACTATTTTAGACAACACACTAAGGAAGCAAGATTAAGAATAAGGAATAGGCCTGTCAGGTAAAAATTTTAATTCAGAGTAGTGATTTCTGCTATTTGTTTTTAAATCATTGCATTTTATTCTAAAAGTATGGGGAAAATTAATTTGCTTGTATTTCTCTATGCTCTCATTAGAGAATTTACTGCTAACATTACTATCAGTTATTATATGCTAAGGTAGCTTCCATACTACCCAATCTTAATGATCTTATGATTCTATTGCAGTCAGTATATACCCACATGAAAGTGACTGCAGTCTAATTTGTGGTGAAAAGCCTGATACAGATAAGTTTAAAATATATCATACACTTTGTTAGATGTCTTTGAACAACTTGAAGATGCCTTTTTATACCACTGATGTTCATATACAGACTCTCTACATGGGGAGAGTATGTCTTGTATTGTTAGAAGACATTCCAGCTTAAATTATCAAAGCTAATATTCAAACAGATCAGAACATTAACTTTAATTGACTAGTTCTGCAATTGGAGGTAGAAACAGAGGTTTGCCTTCCCTTCTTCCTTACTACAAGCCCAGGAAGACCTGGATACCTAATGAATTCCTAAGCATAGGATTGTGGGTCAAGGCTGAATATAAATCTCATGTTTCATCATCTGTATTTCAATGATTTAAAGTCTCTTTTCGAATGTCTGAATGTTTACATTTGTGACTTTAGCAGTGGAAAAGTACAGCCCTTTTTTGTCACATAACAAATAGGATAAATACAAGAGAATTCTGTGAAACTTGCAGTGTAACACTTTCTGTACAATGATTATCTTTCCTGGTTTAATAAACTTGTCACCTGCACAGCAGTTAATAAAATGTTTAACCTAATGTTACAGAATAAAAAACTCAAATAATGATACTGCAGATACATAATGGTAAGTGTACTTCAGTATGAATAAATTATGGAAGTCTCAGGGAGCACTAAATGAAGCCATTTTTAGAAGAAAAGGGCCTGAATATTTCCAAGCAAGAATATTTTCATCCAGGTTCTCCAGGGTGAAGTGACCAGGTAAGGATGCTCTGCTACATCCATAACACTAGAGGCCTTTAAAGATTCATATTTCTCAATTCTTCCTGTGGATGAAAATTGCAAGCAGAAAGAAAAAAGGTGCCAAGCAGGATTCAAGGTTCAGAGCTGTGCCTTGATGTATTTCCTTACCCCAAGGACACGAGGCACACCACTCCACCCTGCTTTAGAGACAGAGCTGTAGAGACAGACTTTAAGGCTTGGAGCAAGTCAAACCATCTAGAGTAGGTTTTTGGTCTACCTTACAAGATACATTTTAAACTGATAAAGTGATTTTCCTTCACTCCGCTTAACCCAGATTCTGGACAAGGGAAATCTCACTGTCAGTTTCTTGCCAGGATGAACACCTTGGAAATATAAATAACTTGCTGTGGCTTAAACTTCAGAGCTAAGTTAGCTTTTTTTTCTTTGTTCTCTTGCCCACTTGAGTACTGTGCTTTATACCTTGAACTGCCATGTGTTTGATGTATGTCTCACATTATATCAAATTTATTGTCAAGCCTTTACTAAAAAGGGAAACACAGGGCTGCTCTGACCCAGGAGCAGAAGTAGTTCTGTGTCTTGACTCTTTCCCTTACTGCATTGTAGCTGTTGAAGCAAAATAATAAGCTAATGCTTTTGTGCCCAATCGGTAAGATAATTAAGGTGCGGAGGAAAAAGCACTTTTGGGTTTTTTTTCCTTTTTCCTGACTGTTCGTTCTCTCATCTCTTGGAAAATATAAGTCAAAGTGGTACCCTGACAGGGTATTTCTTTGCTCCCGAGTTACTTGAATAAACAGATCAAATAGATCATACTGGAATGGAGAACGAATCTATCAATTGGCAGACACTGAGACAGCATATCAGTCTACACTTGCTATATTATTTTTTCAAAGATCAGTGCCAGCCTCCCCCTGAGACAAGACAGGAAATTTTAGATAGACTCTTGGTTTTACCTAGTATAGCTATTCAAAATGGTTGTGGTGAGGTTGTTTCAGTCTCTTCTCCCAAGTAATAAGTGATAGGACAAGAGGAAATGGCCTCAAGTTACGCCTGATTTTTCACCAAAGGGGTTGTTAAACATTAGAACAGACTGCCCAGGGAAGTAGTTAAGTCACCATCCCTGGAAGTATTTAAAAGATGTGTAGATGTGGCACTTGGGGACATGGGTTAATGGTGAATTTGGCAGTGATGGGGGTTTGGTTGGACTTAATGACCTTAGAGGAGTTTTTCAACCTAAGTTATTCTACAACTCTATGTTTCCAGTGCTACATTGTAACAAGACATAGAAATAATTACTGACTAGCATAGTATCTCAAGGGTTCTTTGTATCAGGACATCACTGTTTCTTCATCACTCTTTTGGTTTTTTGTTTTGGTTTTTTTTGTTTGTTTGTTTTGTTTTGTTTTTATTTTCACTTGTACCACTTACAAAACCTCCTTGAAAACTTATTTTATTTTATATTTTGCCTGTCATATTGATATTCCAGTCGAAGTGCCTGTTCCCCCCCAAAATGAATTTCAAGTGTGTAAACAAACTCTGTAAACTCTTTCATGGCTAAACACCACTGAATTGAGAAGTAGTAAATGAAAAAGGCATGAGGAAAATTGCTCAGCTCCTTGGGATGAAAAGGGTCCAGTGCTAATCATTGTCCAGTTAGTTTACACACGTTTCTTGCTATGTTGTTATTACTTCTGTCCTTTTTTTAATGAAGCAAACATTAAAGTAATATTATTTCAGTTGAGGGTTGGTATCTATAGCTTATACCTTGTGATGTTAATTAAAAACATAATTTTTATGTACTTATCACAAAGGAAATATCATTTCATTAAAATCCAATTAGATTCAGACAATATCTGTAAAGACTACTGAATAACTGCTGTTTGAACACAGTCTGCTTTGTTCTATTTTCATCACCCGAATAAAAGCAACCACAACAAACAAACCAAAGGATTTCTTTTATTAATCTCTGAGGTTACAGATCCACTCGCATTTAGAACAGTGTTTTATGTGAAAAACATACCAAAGATTTTATGTTTCACAGACTGCCGCATGAGTGACCTTATTTTAGAAAATTCCTATTTTCTTTCCCATATTTATATAATAAAATATATTTATTTTGTAGAATGTATGTCTTTGTACAAACAATTTGTCTCTGATTAAATAAATCAACATTTTTGCTATTACCAGAATGCTGCATAGTTTAGTGGATTACTGCCTGCAAGGTAGTGGGGACTCAGGATAACACATGGTAAGTGAAATACAGAAGAATTGTTCCTCCATTTTGTCTCGCTATAATTAGCTTCTTGCTGTCTAGGCCACCACCTTGCCACTAATTTACTCACCAAATTTCCTTGAATATCCTTCTCCATGAACTGAATGAGGAAATGTTTTAATGCAGGATGCTTTCTCTGTGCGAGCAAAATTTTATGGGATATTTTTGGCTTTCAGTCATGGGAGAGTTAATAATCAGTGGAGTCAGGCTGACACACCTCTTTCCAAAGGATGAAGAAAACAGAAGGAAAGAGGGGAATGTGCCATTGAAATCGGGATTTGACTAAATGGAGTTTTGTGCATTGACTCTAGGCTGGAAAAATTTTGATCCCAGCTGTAGCCTCTGCATTGGATTTTGTTTCTTTGGTTGGTTGGCCAGTTGGTTGGTCGGTTGGTTTTTTTTGTTTAGAAGTTTCATCTCCTTCTGCTACTGAAAAAACCCAACCCAAACCAAACATCCTAAGGGGAGGAAGTCAGCTAGTGAAGAAGTCTAAAGTGTCTTTGTCAAAAAGGTGTTTCTTCTGATTCATCAGTTAAGAATGAGTGTCACAAAAAATCAGGTACCCACACAGGAATAGCAGTCGCAATATTTTCTGTCTGGAGTATCTGTAATCACCGACACAGGAATGCTGATTCAAGAAGCTTGCAAAGAGACACTGATGTTGATAAGAGCTGGAACAAAATGCTGTTATTTGTACTAAATAACTGAAATTACAACCAAATAAAGATTTGAAGAAAATCTACAGAATGACCAATGTTTGTGTCTTAGTATTATGCAGACCACAAATACAATATTTGTTGAAGTCTGCCTTATCTTACAAAAAAAAAATTAGTAATTTTATTTTTGAGTAGATTGTATTTTGATGATATAGGTCATTGGGGAAGAAGGAAAAAACTGCCCTTTCTCTGCTATAGTAGGACTATGTAACAAAATGGGATTTCCTAGTTTTGGAGGCACTAGTGGCCCACTGGGAATGAGGTAACCATATCAAGACAAGAAAAGACTAAAAGGGAAGTCTGTGTATGCTGAGATTGAAGGGAGGTGCAAGATTGAATTAAATAGGTTTTTAGTTAAATAAAATGTTTATGAAACCAGATGAGAAGTTATGGGACCAAAATTCCTCATGACTAATATAGAAAATAGGATGATAAACAAAAAATATATTTTAATGAAAAAGCAAATCAACATAAAAATCTATCAGAAGATCTTTTTATTGTGCATGTATTTATTTTGGTCTTAACCGAGCAAGAGCACTTGATGGCAAAAAGAGAACCCTCCTCTTCTTTCCAATAGTGTGCCTTAAGATTTCTGAAGTCAGAATCCTCTTCTTCTTTCTTATAGTATGTCCCACATTTTATAAAGTTGCAGGTACTTTAATTTTGGCCTCAGTTCCTAACTCCTAATAAAACTTTGAAATAACTCAGCTCTAGACCTTAATTTGAAATCTGATGCTTAATTCAGACTCAGCAACTAAGTTTGTAATAGCAAGAGATTAGTGGACAATTTCAAGAACAATATGGGAAGAGTCTGCTTGGTTTTGCTATGACATTGTCTGCACAGAAACCTTCAGTGAATGAACATGACAAACAGTGGTTTTTTGAAAAGAAGAGTAACAGAGAAATATCTTCTCTAACTTCCCACCCAGAGTGGGCCGAGGGTCAGCCCCATGCAAGAGGGCCAGTTAGAGAAAAAAAAACCCCCACACCGTACTGCATATTATTATTGTAACTCTTCATTCCTGGAAGTCAGCATGGAATTGGAAAACTGCTGCACAATTACTAAATAAATAAAATCTAATAGATGGGCTTCACCAATCATTTCTGGCAAGAAAAGCTACATGAAGGCTAATGTATCCTCGCTTTCATTTAGAGAATTGTGTCTTTTGTTTCCCTAGTAAAACTACATATTTTGCCAAAAGTCAAGTTGCAATGGATATTTAATAGGAGCCTGACCTGCTAGAAATGGTTATTATATATTTTCAAGGCAGAAATAAACCCTGGCAATACTGGCATAGACCCTGATTCAGTTCTCCTGATAGTCGAACTAGTCTTTTTCATTTTTACATCAGTGGGTATTTTTGCTGCACAAACCCCCTCAGAATATAATCAAATATTATAATGCAGACCCCATTACAAAACAGTAACATTCACACTGACTTCTCTGAGCAGTAGGCAATTTTTCCATTAGCAAATTAAACGTGGAGCTGTGTGAAACTTGCATTGTTCACGTATTTGTGTGAGAGAAGTGATAATTTCATTACTACTGTATTCAAAATTCGATTCAAGGTAGAATGACATTTTCCTTTCTTCAGAACTGTCATATTTTATAGGGTATGACTCAAAGCAGAAATGATTGTGTTCTTTCTGTCATCTTGTTAAATCTTAGGGTTTCCAGAGTATTTGAAGATTTTGTAAAGAGAAGGTATTTTTCTCATAGGTCATACTGTGAATATAAAGACTTAGTGAGAGAAAATAACATATTTTAGAAAGATCCCTTTTAATAGTACAGGTGATTGTGTTAGTTCAGCGGAGCTACAAACTTAGCCTTTTTAAGAAGGACAAATTTTCTGTGTTTTCCTTCCACTAGCCCAAAACAATTTGTCCATTAATTTACTTTCTCTGTTTGTAAAAGGAAGAGGACATGTCTTGAAGGTCACAGCCACAAGAACCCAAAATCAGAAGAATGGTACACTTCAGGAGTCAGCTACACAGGGATGATTCAGCAGATCTAGCCAGTTTATCTTTACCTCCTCTCTTCAACACCAACAGCTGATCTGCATTTTACTATTGAGTCAAAATACAATCTGACCAGAATATTTGAGAGAAACTGAAAAACCTGAAATAAATTCAGTTCAGGTCCTCTTGAGAAAGGAAAGCTTAATAAGCTCTTCTAGTGAATGCATTTCTGCATTTTAAACTTTTGATTAGGTGGTCAGTTGGCTGGTTTTACCTCACTCTGCCTAATGACATCTTTGATACCAAAGTGGAATGGGCTGTAGGAAAATCTCTGAGCAGATCTAGACATTATTGGAAATACTTCTTGAACCCTGTTCCTGTGAGTTTCCATATCAATTATGAATGGCCATTGATACAAAACCTCCATAATTTTAATATTTATCTTGATCTTTTGAGATATATTCCTCACTAGAGGGAAGCTGAGAAATCATGCTCCATGAAGTAAAAATACTAAAGAAAGTTAAAATAAAACCTTAACAACAATAACAACAAATTAAAAAAAAAAATCCATTTTTTTTCTTGCATTCCAGAGTAGATACATAACCATGTTTTGGGGTGTATTTTTTGTGGTGGTGATGATGGGGGTGATGGTTGATTGTTGGTTCCGGGTGTTGGATTTTTTTTATGGTACTTGTACAGGAAACATTCCTCAGTTAAAATTATCATGGCAAAAACATCACCACAGATATGTCAGAACATATAGGTTAGTCTAATATTGTGCAGCATTAAAGTCTGTTATTTAAAATTTTTTATTTAATCTTTTTCTTTTCTCTTTTCCTTTTCTTTTCTTTCTTCTTTTCTTTTCTTCTTTTCTTGTCTTTTCTTTTTTTTCTTTTCCTTTCCTTCCTTTCTTTTTTTTTCTTTTCTCTTTTCTCTTTTCTCTTTTCTCTTTTCTCTTTTCTCTTTTCTCTTTTCTCTTTTCTTTCTCCTTTCCTTTCCTTTCCTTTCCTTTCCTTTCCTTTCCTTTCCTTTCCTTTCCTTTCCTTTCCTTTCCTTTCCTTTCCTTTCCTTTCCTTTCCTTTCCTTTC
>VZRV01006664.1:603097-673190 GCA_013398115.1 Falcunculus frontatus | reverse complement strand
TTCCCTTCCCTCCCCTCCCCTCCCCTCCCTGTTCCTTCTTTCTTTCCTTTCTCTGAAGGAAAAAATAGGCAGCCTAGAAAGAAAGTAGAGGCAATTTGAAAAGTTGACAGATGATAAAACATTGTGTCAGCAAATATGAAGAATTGCTGATGAGGAGAAAGTTGCGAATGCTCTAACTAAACTTGTGGCATTGCATCATAGACAGTCAAACAGTTTAACAATATTGATGTCCAAGAAAGCTGAGAACATTGAGTTATATCTGAGGAAAAATTATATTCCAGAAGGTAGTAGACAGGCTTTGGAAAGATATTCTCCTTTAAGTTATATAAGCCAGGATGTGTTCCCTGTAAGTCTATAAAGGATCTCACAAACACAAGAACTTGTAATTTCTTAAGGTTAGAAGTAATTCAAGTGCCTATTTGGATTATTCCCCCTACTCTTCCATGGCCATCAGAGAACTGCAAGGTTGAAAGATGAACCACATTTCATAGTGGGTGGTGTCAGAACATTTATAATTTTCCTGGCAGTTTTCTGGGACTCCAAACACAGCTACACCCTGTGCCTTGATCTGTCCTTCTCTTGTCCCAGTGACCAAGGAACAGCAAAGTACTGCAGATCTGTAAGGTCCTCCTGCACTCTTGCTTGTGCTTATGCTCAGAAGCCAGGAATTATGTAAGTAACATGATTAAGACTATCAAATTATTTTTAGGTCAAATTCTTCCCTTCACATGATCCTGGTGGTGCTTCTTACCATGAGCAGTGATTACAGCATTTCCAGCCTCAGCTGTTTCAGAACCAGGATAACCCTTAGATCCTGTAAATTACACTACAAATTGTAAGATTTTTCTTTTGATAGGGATGGGTTTGGGTTTTTTTTTTACAATTTGTGTGAAAGACCTTACAGATTGCTAGACATTTTTATTAAATAGGATTCTGTTTTCATTTCCCATCTGAGTTTCTTTGAGCCTTATGTATTCTATGGGGTTTTGTTTTGTTTTGTTGTTGCATGGGGCTTTTTTGTTCTTTTGTCACACTCTTAAGTCTTAAAGCTTTGATTTTATGTATTTATTTATTTTTAATGAAAGCAGAGATTCTAATGTTACCAAATGAGTACTGGAGCTAGGGCTTTAAATATCAGGAGACTCACGATAAAATCACTGGAGTTGGCAACACTGCTTGAATTTGGCACAAGATCCTAAAGCTTTAAAGGAAAAAGTGTGACTCATCAAACTTGCCTGGAGAGTTAAGGGAGCTGGGGGCAGGGGCTAATGGGGGTATCCTTCCATTTCAGTACTTCAGAGAAAAATCTACAAGATACAGTCCAGTAACTGTGCCAAGAAAAAAACCTGCTTGCTATACAGAGAATAACAATTTCTAATTCTCTAATAAAATGAGGGGGAATGTAGAATGGTAGAGGTTTTTAAAAAAATACAGGTATGAACATTTGCGATTATACAGAATTATTTTAGGAAAGAGATAGTAGTTCATAGGCTGGAAAAGCATCTCACCTTTACGTGATATAAACCAGAAAATTCTAAATACTCTTTACACATTTGAAATGTTCTTCTCTAATGATCTTTCCTTTCCAGATGAAGTGAAATACAGAATTTGATCTTATGTTTTCTCAGGGGAGTTGTATATATATTTGTCATGGTTTTGATCTGCCACCAGAAGCTAGCCTTAACTTACTGAATTATATATGACAAAGCATTAGATTAAATACATTTACATGTGTTAAGTCATAAAAATCAAGTCAGTTACTTGCTGCTTTACCTTCCTGTAGGTGCTGTGGTCTTTTGTTAACATGCAAGACTACCTTCCTAAGCTAAACAATCTATACAAGATAAAACTGGACAGAGACCTTTCATTAAAGTTGTTTTCTGCATTCTCAGTCCTTGAATTCTTGAGATGAAGTTTTTTTTGCTAGAAAATTTATTTTTATCAAAACTTCCACTAGGAAATCTTTTTCCATACCCAGAATACATATTTTAGTGAAAAAATCATCATATTCAGGTCTTTCTATGAGCCTTCCGGCTAAGCCATGCGAAAGGAAAGCATCCCATGTTCTTCTACTCTAAGATAGATCAAGTTAACGCATTTCTCATTTTCCTTCGTCATCAGACATAGATGGAGACTCTCTAATGCAAAGCTATATTGATTTGAACATTGGATGGTTGTCAGTTTTTTATTTTTGTTGGGTTGTGGTTTTGGGGTTTTTTGGGGGGTTTTTTTAGTTGGTTGGTTGATTGGTGGTTTTTTGGGTTTTCGTGCCTGTTTTTTTTATTTTTATTTTTTTAAATTTTCTACTGGGCTTTGTATTCCTTTTGCAAAGTACTTCTAAAGATTTAAATTTAATCCCATATTGAGTTGTAAAACCAACTTCCAACAACCAAATTCCAAGAGGTACTATACCTTGTGGTTCCCTAACTTTTGTATTTTTCAGAGTTCTCTGTATTTAAAATGTCTCTCCCTTTTCAAAGCACTTGAAGCACACAGGAATGCATGTATCAACATCTAAATCAATAAAGAGTTGTGCTTTTAGCTATATCCCATTAATTTTTTTTTAAAGTATGTGTTTTAAAATAAGTATGTTTTGGGGCTTGTAGGAGCTTGTGTAATTTAGTTTGCTAATAAGCACCAAGATATACTGTAGAAGTGTTACTGTAGATCTGAAAGGGAAGATGCTGACTCTGTTCTTAACTCAAAGGACTCACAAAAGAATTTTAAGGATCCCTCTCTCGAGGACAGTTACCCGACACAGGCCAGTAATCTGGGGGTTGCAATTTACTGTCTGTCTAACTGTAGGCAGTCTCTTTGCTGGATTTTTACCATCCCACCTTCCTGTAGGAGCCTGGCATAGATCCTGCATGGGCAGCAAGTAGTTTTTATATACAGTATAGGGGAAGAGAAGCTCTTTTTCTGGAAGGGTAAGTACTGAGAGCTCTTGGTAAAGAAGTAGTTGCCACTAACACCCTGTTTCTTTGTGTGCCATGTACTTACTCCATGTCGTGGGCTAAGGACCTGCAAAATGTCAAGCTAAATAACTGCACTTTTTAGTTGGCATTGCACAGAGCAACATCTGAACCTAGAGGAAACAAACTGGTTTTGTGTAGTTAATTAAAAAATGCTCAATCAATTTAATATGAATAAAGTTTATAGGGCAGTTTCTTACAGGCTGGGAAGTTATGTACCCAAATTTCAGTCCAGTGTGAATTTTACGACTTCAGTTTTCAAGCCCAGAAAAGTCTCATCCAGTGGAAGTGCTGATAGTCCTCTTATCACAGACGCTGTAGAAGGTGCCACTGCAATAATCCCTGCTTCTATAGTCATAGTCAACTTTTTTATACCCTATAGAAGTGGTAAATAATATTGGGACAAAATGAGTTAGGATACTTAGGATTCACTGTAGCAAAGAGAATCAGAACAACAAAAGCACTCTCACTGATGAAATTGGAAATGTTTTTTTTTAATTAACACTTCTAATTAGAATTTAACATCTCACTAGCTTCGTATGGGATTTTTCGCTTCCTTAACCTCACGGAAACCTATCTATTGGCTCTAAATAGGCAGTCACTTACCATGCACCACTTGAGGATTTCAATTAATCCCAAATCCTCTAACTTTGGTGTGTGAACTTGCATTTTTCTCTGCATGCCATTCCCTCCTGTTTCAATTTTCTTATTAAGAACCTTCTCAACAGTTTTTTTCTTCTTCAATTCTTTGCCTCTCTGTTTACCTTTCTATTTAAAAACTGTAATATTTTGATTTGAAAGTGATGGGACAATGCCATATGTATGTAGGCACCGGTCAGGACTGCTTAACACAGCTCTGGAAAGACAAGCAGCTAGAGAAACTGTGCAGAAGCCAGAAGAAACTAGCCTCTGTCAACTCTCAAGTGGAAAAAAAAAAAAGGAGGTGTCTTCAAGATGCTTGGCAAAATTAATAAAAAGGCACTTATTTTAAACAAGACAAATGTATATTTTTAATTGCATTTCTCCTTACATGATAAATTTGAATATTTTTCTACAGCCATCTTTGGCTCTGATGAAATTTACCCCTCAACCACTACCTGGGTTTTGGATTTTTCACATATAATCTTAGTTTACTTAAACTCTCACTGTGAAAAGATCCACTTTCTGTCATCTGAAATAGAATTTCTATTGCAAAAGGAAACAAAGCCATTAATAAAGCAATGGAAAAGAATGGAAATGTAAAATAATTTAGGTTAGAATGGAATTAATTAATTCCCTGTTGTCAGACCATGGCCATTTTAAAGAAATGACAATTTTCTCATCCTGGAGATGTGATCGATTATAAATTTCCCTGTAGCAGCAGGGAGGAAAAAAAAAGACCAAAACTCACAGTTTCCTTGTATTACTAATTTACCTTCCTAATGTGTTGAGTACTCAAGTGCCTCACAGGCTGATCACTAGTCAGTCCTCTTTCTGTATTAGCTACTTTTGAAGTGAGTTTACTTTGATGGCAAACAAAGAAAAATGCTCATGTTCCAGGGTTCTCTATGACTCATTATTCACAAATATCCTGGAGTTTGTCTTGAAATTTTCTCATTTGTTAAAAGTGGGACCACAGTGGCACTAAGTAGCACCATTGTACACTAACACCTAAGGTCCTTTTGAAGTTATATGTTTTAGCAAACAATCTGTCTTATGGATTTTCTGTTTTGTTTTCAATTGAAAAACTCAATCAACCATTCAAGTAAACCAAAAGTCTTCTAATTATAAGCATACAAACTGCCAGCTTCAAAATTCTCCATAAAAATAGTTACGGGACTTCGTGGAAATCTTTTTGCTAGGTATCTTATATCCTGAAAATTCAAGAGAGAAAATTAACTACAGGTAACTGTCTATAAAACACTGATGCAAAACAGATCATGAGAATGTGATTACAAATGAAATTTCTTCCTATGATAAATGGTAATCTCAGTCTGCTTGTACCTATTATAGACAGAAAAACCAGCTATAAATACACTCAAATGCTTATTCTTAGATAATGAAGAAAATCAAAAAGTGGAGATTTTATCTCTGTCTCATTAAATTGCTTGCAAGAGTCACACCAGCCTGGAGATTGTAGGCATACCAGTCTACATCCATACAAAGGAGTTTTCATCTGGCGTAATTTAACTGATGAAATATATCTTGAGATATACCTTCATCTTTCCACTGAAAGTGGAAAGCCTCAGTCTAGATCACCACTGGTCACTACACATAGAGATAGACGAGATATACAAGCTTTCCACAAAATGCTATATTAGCCTTCCATTTTCTTGTGTCTCTTGTTTTTTCCATGTACAGAATACTCCCCAAGTAGGACAACATCCATGTTCTTGTCATGAGAAAGGAAAGTCATAGGATCATGTAACTTTACTAGTAACTTCCAATGCGTTACTTTGCCTTGCACTAGAGGTTTAGCTTGAAAACTTTGAAGTTTGAATTGTTTTTCTATGTAGGCACATTTAGGCAGGCTGATCACAAGAAATATTGTAATAAATTGTCTTCCATGGGCAGAAAGACCACACAGAAGTATATGGAAAGCTGCTAACACAGTGATCTGATGGATGTTATACAGCCCTTTCTCTCTGAGAGAGATGGATTACAGCTAGAGTATCATTTATTTGAATCTCCATGCAGTACTAATTAGGCAACAAGGACAGACAACTGCGAGAGACTCAAAGTGAATGCTAGAAGACACTCATCAACAGTGTCACAATGATTTCTCATTTGTCTTTGCTATGCAAAGATATCCATTGCACTGCATTACGCAGGCACTCCATGTTTGTACAGAATCATACCAAAGCCAAAACCTAGGGATCCAATGGTCCAGATAACACAGTGTGGATGGTAAAGGGAGAGAGAACACCATGTCTTGACTAGGTCAACACGACTGATCTCCATTGTTGTACCTTCTCAAGGCATTTGAAGAATGTCTTATTCTACCTCTGCCTTTCAGGATGTTTCCAACAGATTGGCAGAAAGCAGCATTGGATCTGGCCTTTCTCAAAAGTGGTCATAGAAAGGCACAAATTAAAGCTAGACTGGAGATGACTCAGGCTGATTTTTGTCGAATATTGAGAAACTTGAATAACCATGAACAGAATATGATATATTGATAAAGGATTATGATTGCTTCTCTTTTTCCATCCTGAGGAAGCAACTGGATTATCTGGAGGGTGACACAGACCACAGTTAACTCTGGTGGAGTGAGACAATTTTTTCAGGGTTGTATGGGGCTTTCAACCAACCTTCCATCATTATATGCTTGGTACCTTCAAGGTTGTATGGATCTGTAAATATACAGAAAAGGTGAGGCGTGAGACAGTTGCACGTAGGATATATTTCTCTCTCTACAGTGTGTGAATATTGGTCATGCGTACGGGTGTTGCCTATTCAAAGTTGATGGCTGCAATGGACATTTCTGTATTTTCAAAAAGTGGTGTTCGAATTGCATTAGCAAGCACACTCTGATGCACTTTGACCTGATGCAATATGATTGTCTATACCATTTATATACCACTTAAAGTTTATAATAAGTTTATACAGTTTATGTACCACTTTTCTATACCACTTACAGTTCCTTAAGTTAAAGAAGAACTCTTCAGTGAGCGTGGTTTTAACTGCATGCCTGTTCACCTTGCTGTCTTTTACTAAAATGATTTTGGTGTGAGATAATCCAAAGAGGTAGGTGCACCATATTTAACACTCTTTTCCTGTTCAACTTGGATTCTCACAAGTGACATTTAATATTAAAAGTCTCTTCTGACAGGTCATAGGCCTGCTAACACAAAACTCTTCTCTGAGAAACAGAGAGATGCTGGAAGTGCTAGCTTTTCTTCCCCCCCAAAAAGTGTATCTTTTAATCAGGTAATGAAACTCCTATTAAATGCATGTTAATTGTATTTTCATGATTCTAGGTATTTTCCAGCTAGCCATCAAAAGGGTGGATGTACTACTTAGAGATAACTAGTCAGAGATGAATAGATAAAGTCTGCTGAAAGCAAGCCTTCAGCAAAGGCATGCTGAAGTCAATCTTGGCATGAATATATAAGCTTGGGAAAACCAACCTGCAAGGAGATCAGAAAGCACATCCTTCTTCTCTCACCCTTTACCATCTCCACTCAAAAATCATTAACCCTACAATGCCAAAAAAGCAAAGGGTAAAGAAAATAGGTGCAGTAATTCTTTCACGTTGATCAAACTCCAGTCAACACATTCTCTCATTCCTCCTCTTTCTTATTAGTTCTAGTCACTCTCCCTGTTTGCTTTCTGCTCCTCTCAAGGCTACATAGACCCTCTTGTCCTCCCATTCTTTCATTTCATTTTGCTTACTTGCAAGGAAGATGAATTCGCAGCTTCTTGTTGAGGACCTGTTCTAACTTATACTCAAGCTCTCCTAGATGTTACAAGCGTCCCTGAGAAAGCCATCAGCACAGTAACAAATTCATTGGGCTTATAAAAATCAAGGCATGTAAGCCTGTATTGTCCACAGCTCTTTTGGCAGAATCTATTTGCACTCTATGGGAAGGCTGGGCCTAACTCTGAGCATCTGAAGGGCAAATTTGCATGTTCAAAAAATGGCTATATGAGGAATGAGAGGAGAGCGATGGGGACTGCAAGCTTGACTTGTCTCATATGCAGAGACTAGCCATGCCACCACCTTTCCTGATTCATAGGAGGATGTCTGTGCTGTTTACTAGGGCAGCATTTCAGGCCAAATTCGGCCCTGCTGTGAATGGGCACAACTCCACTGGCTTTGTACAAAGGCTGCCTTCCTGAGAGCAGAACAGGGAAAGCTCTTTGAACAGTGCCAATAATTGCTTCTCTTTTTTTTTTTTATTCATTTTTAAAAGACAGTGGAAGATCAGAGGCAGCAGCTACAATCCACAGTCTACAAATAGCATTAGTAAGAACACAAATGAAAGGCTTTGTGCCACTGTTATATAGCACATCTAACAAAAATAGCTAGGCAGTGAGTGGTTGTTGATTAGCTATGAAAGAGTGTAAAGCGCACAGGCAAAAGCTCTTCTGCCTAAGTCTCCTGTGCTGGGTAAGTAGATGCCATTCCTGATGAGGGGCCACTGGAGGGATGGGATGCAACTACAAACACTGTTCTGAGAGAAACAGCAGAGGTTTTAAGGAAAAATCTTTCCATTGCTACTTTTGGAAGGGCTTCAGACTGTGTTTTATTCAGGACCCGTGTGAGAAAGGCATGCTCTAGTTTAGTCAGAAGAAAGCTAGGGAAACTGTACTAGTGGGAAATAGGTGGAAATTCTCATCATGTGTCATCCATATTCAGCTACTTTGACCCAAAATATAAATTGTGTAATGCATGCAAGGCAAACCCAACCACACCACTAGTGTAGCCCACCAGTCTATTGAGGGCAGCTGCACTGAGATTTTCAAAAATCGTTTAATATTTGACCTTAAAATAGCCGATCATTCTCCTTTTGCACAAAAAGTTAGTAAACCTGAAACGTTTCCCCTTAAACAACATTGCAAATGTGATTGTTTTCAGAAATAAAACAAATACTCCACAAAGTTCTTTCAGGTATTGCTCTGGATCTCAAAAAAATTGGCATTATCATGAAAAATTAAACATGATTTTATACTTTTTTTATGTCAGCCAGTGCATTACTTTGCGTAGACCCTCCTCATTAAAACCATCCTTACAATGAAATTTATATGGGAGTGTGTTTTTATTGAATATTATAACCTGTAAAGATTTAATTAGGTAAGTGAATACATGCAACAGCTTTTCATCTTTATCTGTTCATCCTTTTTTTCATCTTTATCTGTTCTGCATGCAGCTATTCCTCAATCTGTCCCACACAAGTGGACCTAGAATCTGGAATCTCTCATGATCTTTGGTACTCTAATTTGCTGGAGTTCAGAACTCTGGGGGAAAATTTTCTACAGCCCTTGTTAGCAGGTGATTTACTGTCCTGAAGTTTTCTCAAAGACTTTGCTAAAACATGCAAGGTAAAGCATTGTTTATCACAAACAGTGATGCATAATAGCAGGGGCTAACCAAGTTGTAACTATGTCACCAAAAAATCTTGCAAATTTATCAGACCATTAGTGAGGGGACACATTTGTCTGCTGTGTGTATTCATCTGCCACTGAAGTCATATTTATAGGATTGCTTTTTAAAGGGAACATAAAGAATGTCCGGGAAACCTGCACTCAGATGAAAAACTGCATGATTGCTTTCATTGTTGCCAGCTTCCGAACAGGGGACATCACAGATTTTCATTCAAAAGCAGCCAAGAACTCTTTACAACTTTGCTCACAGCTAAGTCAGGGTTTAAAGGAAGATTTGAGGGTGGGATAAGTCATGGCAAAGTCTTCCTTTTGGGAATGAATGACCCAGTGTCTTACGTAGCAGAGCTCTGCAATCACACTGTCTATGTATGAACCTGATCACTTAGTAAAAATTCTTTGCTCCAGTCTCTCCCAAAAGATTATTTATTTGTGGACTTGCAAAGCAATAAATGCATGTTTACGTTGCATATAACATCCAAGAAGCCTCAACCCCAGGTCTATTCCAAGTTAATGGGGCAAAATAAACAATTAGCTGGGAAAACATTAAACAGTACCTGATACGGGAGTAAAAAAAGACCCATCACATGCTGCTTCTGCAGGAAAAAAGATTAGCACCATCTTAAAAAGCCATAAATTCTTCCAATTTAGTTATGCTGAGCCACGTAGAACACAGAGCTATCAGAATTCAAGTTCTTCTGTCCTGGAACATTTTTTATAAAAATTATATATAATGCAATACATTGGAGATATAATGATACATTTTGATGCCAGACCATGCTAAGCCTCTCCCTTCCTTGCTCTTTTTGTCTGCTGCTACTTCCTGACTTGCTCATCACATGCTCACAATCCTTTTTCTTACAGGTTTCAACATTGAAGAGTAACCGGGCATACTGACTCCACTCTATGCCTCCTGTTTGCTTTGAAACAGCTTGTGCTAGTTTACCCTTGCCACAGCTCAGCCCCACAGCTGTAGCAAGGTATCCTGTGTTCAGGTAACACTTGCATTTTTTATCTCCTTACCACTGCAGATAGTTGTATTATAAATACACAAATACCGATGAAGTTAGGATTTTTTTCGACAGGGCAGAAGATCGGTTGGTTGGTGCTTCTTTTGCTATATAGTATACCATGCTGAGCTATACGGTCCTGTGGGGAAGTTAAATTATGTATATAGGATTGGTAAGCGTGCTAAACCTCTTCAGAATGTTTTGGATGTGCTCTCCTTCATTCTCTCTCCCTCTGGATGTTATTATTTTGCTTTTGACAAGGGCCTGTGCAGGTTGCCTTTACATCTCAAATTCTCTCCAGCTGAAGGTGCTGGAATGTCAGACACTCACTACTAGCAGGACTTTCTATTTCTCACTATTTTTACGCTACAGAAAAATATAACAACAACTTTTTATAACAGTGAGCTTGTAGATAATCAGAAAAAATATTACAGAATAATCTTGTTCTCGGGAAAGAAAGAAATAAACAGTGACAAAAGTGACCTTGAGGTCCTGTGAGGAACTGAGCATACTATAAGTAAGAAAAATATGTATAAAGGAATTTGAGTGGATTAGGATGTGCTACGCTTAACAGCTTGAGTGAACACATGCATCAATCTCTTCAGTGCTGTTTGAAAGTGTTGTAAGTGATCATAGCAATATTTTATTTTCTTCTTTAACATAAATGATGTAGGACTTTTGTGAACACTATTCTATTAAGAAAAGTTGTATATCAAACTCTCAGCAGCCCAGAGTTGGAAGCTACAGATCTAAATTCCTGTGAGACAAATAAGTCTAGGAAATACATGAAAGCATTAAGAAAAAAAAAAAATATATATTCTTGAACACTTCCAAATTTAGAAAAGTAAACACAAGTTCCATAGCACATGCCATGAGGTCTCATTGTTATGGAAGATTTGCTGATTATGTGGGTGAGACCAATTTAGTCTAAGCAGGAGACAAAGGTGATGTTGAATTTTGACCTTCTGACTCTTTACAGCCAGTGAGGCATTAATTGCATTATTTTCTGTTTCATTAAACAGTTACTGTTGTGCAATTTTTTTTCCTCCTCTTTGTAAAGATTTTTTTCCTCCTCCCTGTGAAACTTCAAGAAATAACAAAAGTTCTTGTGTCTCATATTTGGAATCTGTCCAGAGTGTTTATAGTAGGGTTTATGACCAAGTCATGTTACTCTAACCGAATTCAACAGGACAAATTTTTCAAGGTTATCATGCTTGTTCAAGAATGGAAATTTTTCTGGATACATCAAATCCATCTCACAGCTTGAGAAAGAACAGGGGAAAACTTCAGAAAGATTTACAGAATCACAGAATCACAGAATATTCTGAGTTGGAAGGGACCCACAAAGATCATCGAGTCTAAATCTTAGCCCTGAACAGGATATCCCCAAGAGTCACATCATGTGCCTGGGAGCATGGTCCAAATGCTTCTTGAAGTCTGTCAGGTTTGATGCTATGACCACTTCCCTGGGAGGCCTGTTCCAGTGCCTGACCTCCCTCTTGTGAAGAACCTTTTTCAGATATCCAATGTAAACCTTCACTGACATGGCCTCAGGCCTTCCCCTTGGGTCCTGTCACTGGTCACCACAGAGAAGAGATCAGTGCCTGCACTGCCCCTCACAAAGAAGCTGTAGAGTGCAATGAGGTCTCCCCTCAGTCTCTTCTTCTCCAGGCTGAACTGACCAAGTGAGCTCAACCACTCCTCATATGGCTTTAGACAGAATAAAGCCTCTGACAGGTTCTCTAAAAGAGTTCTTCTTACTTAGAGAGCTGAGAAAGGATGTTCTCCGGGCTTTCAAAAAACTTAATGATGATTTTAAGGTAAGCGATAGTGGTACAAATTGCAATAAAAATTTCTGGAAATTAAAACCCTATTTAAAGCAAACCAACATGAAGCAGCACAAAACTGCTGCTTTTGAAAACACAGTTTGATGACCTCACACTTATGAGAATTCAAAGGAACTCCCGGGCTCTTACATCCAGAAAATCCCAGACATCACAGTCTCCAACTGTAAACTGCAGTTACATTAGCAATTTGGCTGTAGTTGCACAGTGAATGCCCACAGGAATTCCATAAATGCACTGTCCATCTTCAGTTGGACACAGTGATTCACTCAGTTCTTGGCCAGATTGTTGGAAGCAGAGGCCCCTGTCATCAGTTCTGGACAGTTTATATGGAATTACAGCTCCTCCTTGGACCATTTCTCCCACTTGAAAAATTGCCACAGTGAGTTCTCCAGCCTGCCAAGTTGGCAGACTCCATCCTCGAAGCTGGAGAAGAGCCAGAAATTACTGTACAATTGTGAACCTCCAGTCTCAGTCAGTCATAGCCTCTATCAGCACTCTTGCTTATGTTCATGGAGGAACTTCCTGATCATAATTTGGGCTCAGCCAAAATCCGTCTTCATTTTAGGAAAATGCTGAGCAGGGTCCTATTAAAATATTTGGATAGACTTATACAGCAGACCTAGTCTCTTGATAGATTTCCTGGAGAGTAAAAGAGACTTACTAATAAACTGTGCTGCGGATTTCTTTCTCCTATCTTTTCAGCATGAAGGGACATAGTCTAAATAGCAATAAAGGACTGAGAAATTGCGTGCCCTATGACTCTCATCTGTTTATTTATAATAAAGTCAATGGTAATTTTGCTAATTTCAGCAGCTAAAAACTTCTCTGGAACTTTTGCATGCCAGCTTTTTCTAATTGTTTGGATACTACAGGGGCATGAAGAGCTAGTGGAATGCTAAGTGATACACAGCCACATGCAAAAACTCATAATAACATTTTTCCTTATCCTGAAATGCACAGGTAATTGAAAAGGTAAGGCTTGTAGAAGATTAAGAAAATGGGTGGAATGGTAGAGATTACTAATAAAAAATAGTGGGTCTAGTTGAGAAACTGTGAAGTTGGAATGGCAGGTTTTCCTCTCTCTGATTTAAAAATGCAGGGAAAGGAATTTTCTGTGGGAGTTGTTTTTTCCTTTAATTCTGCGCATCTGCTTTCTCAGAGGAGGTGAGGTCTGGGCCAGTGGGTACTCTGGAGCAAACTGATGCACACTTATTCAAAAGTCTGTCTCAACTCAATTCAGTGGTCAAAGTTGTATACATTTCAGTGAAATCAGGGCTGCATTACAGAGCTAGGAGCAGCCGCAATTGCAAATCAATCAGCAGCCAGAGTGCTGCAGCCTGCAAGTTTTTTAACAAAACCAGACAAACAAAAAGATGAAGATTACTAGTGTGAGGTTATGTGATTAGAGGCTCATTTCAACAAAGGGGATCCTCTGCGGCACAGGGGCAAGGGAAAGAGTCCCCAGTACCCTTGCCAAAGGAAGAAACATATGCCTTTGACCTGATCCATCACAGTGGTGATCAGACACGCAGGGAGGATGAGACCCACCATGGTGAGCTAATGGACACTCTCTCCCCAGGTGTTGTGGTTTAACCCCACACAGCTGCTCCCTCACTCCCCCACCAATAGGATCAAGGAAAGAATCAAAAGGGTAAAAGCTGGAAAACCCGTGGGCTGAGATAAAGGCAATTTAATAGGCAAAGCAAAAGCTATGCACACAAGCAAAGAAAACCAAGAAATTCTCTGCTTCCCATGGCAGGCAGGTGTTCAGCCATCCCCAGGAGAGCAGGGCCCCATCACACATAATGGTTACTTGGGAATACAAATGCCATCACTCCAAATGTCCTCCCTTTCCTCCTTCTTTCCCCCATTTTATATAACGAGCATGATGTCATATGGAATATCCCTTTTGTCAGTTTGGATCAGCTGTCCTGGATGTGCCTCCTCCCAAGCTCCCATGCACCCCCAACTTCCTTGACAACATGGCAGTACAAAAAGCAGAAAAGTCTTTGGCCCCGTGTAAGCCCTGCTCAGAAACAGCAAAAACATCTCTATATTATCAACCCTGTGTTCAGCACAAATCCAGAACACAGTCCCTTACCAGCCACTGTGAAGAAAATTAGCTCTACCTTAGCCAAAACCAGACCACCACAGCACCTCATGATCTGGGAGGGGACTGTCACTGAGTATGGGGCTCCTTGTGGGGTGCAAGGGGAGAGCATTTTGGGATTGTACCTGACTTATGATGGGAAGTTTAGGTCAGGAACCAAAGGTAGGGAAAGGAAAGGATCAGGGAGTGGTAAGCATGAGAAAATAGAGGTAAAAAGGGGATAAAAGAGGCTGGCCTCCTATAAACCAGGGCTGGTCAGTACATATGTCTGGTAATGCCCTGTGCCTAATCAGCACAGTGTCTCCTGTTTTCTCATTAAACTCCACTTCTGACTATTCTCATGAGTGAAGGGATTCTGTTCTGTGTACGTGTGAAGGTGTATGGGAGTCTGAGTATCAGTAATGAGTGTAAGACAAGTCAGAGGGAGTTGTGTGCTGCTGAGCTGGAGAAACCAAGGGTGGGTGTGGGTGTGTGTAAGCAGAGGGGATTTGTCAGTGAGCAATCACTAGCAAACTTCAAGCTGGCCTAGATACTGAGCAGTATAAGAGGCTTAGGAACCAAATACTGGAGTGACCACAAGTCTTTGAAAGAGACTGGGGAAATCAGAGTGTCTGCATGGTCCAGAAGGTCCAGAGCTGAAGGGACTTTGGAATCTGGGGTTGGCTACAGGTAAGAACACAGTCTGGACCAGATACCAGAGAGACTGTTTTGCATGCCTGCTCATGAGGTAATCAGAGGAGACCAGAATATCAAGGGGCCAGCTACTGGCAATCTGGATAAGTCTGCTACCATGAAGTCCCTTAGAGTGCATGTCTGTGTGTATGCATCTGTGCTCATATAATTCTGAGTTCCAGTAGCTGCTCTGGGCTCTGTCCCTCTGGGTTCACAGGTTTGAGTCCCACCAAGTAGGAAAACTAGGGTAAAGTATAAGTCTAAGACCAGCTAGTGGATAAAGTATGAGTCTTAGGCTAACTACTGGAGTGATCCACAATGAATAAATGTGGCTCTTTCCACTAAGAGCTTATTGCTCTGATCAGCCAGAGAGGGGACCAGGATGAGACCATCGGTGCTATTTGCTTATGTGTGAGCACTGTGCCATGTCTGTGCTGCTCTCTGTACCTGGCTGTGTGTACACATGCACTGAATTTTGGTGTGGGGCTGCCCGTTGGGAATACCTGCTCAGCCTTGTTGCTGGTGGGACCTGGATGCATGGAGCTGCAGCAGCCTAACCTGGGCAACAGTTTCAGCAGGTCCTTACAACTGGCCTCATGTTTTGGACATGTGATAAAAGAAAAACCAATGAATAACAACAAAATTATTTAAGAGAAACATTTTTTAAAGACCTTTAAAATTACTTTATATTCCTACAAAACTTGTAATATGCTACAACTCTACAACATGGTCAGGAATACACTATCTCACTCTCAGAGAAGGAGAGGAAGTGCACTGCTTGCTGTTGAAAGTGGCCTGCGGAGCAGAACCCAGCTACAGCTTGTTTATTCACCAATTTATTCATGCGTGTCCTATCCTTACCTCATTTATCCACATGACTTTTGGCATTCCAATAGACCCATGGTGCTGCCAAACACTGAGGATGTTTTTCCAGGGCTAATGTCTGAAGTTATAGCACAGAGTGTGCTGGCTAAAGACTGACAAACTGGCACGCTGGTGACTGATTAAAACTGTTACAAATACAAATGAATATCACTGTTATCTTGGCTGGTCCCTCTTCACATTCAAAAAGAAGATAGAAAACAACATAAAACTCTCATTTTCTTTCTAAACCCTTCTGCTGGAGGTAAAAAACAGGAGCTGGTTCTTACGACCCGTTTTCTGTATCGTTCCATCATTGTTTAAATTCTGCCCATAACAAATTCTTCACGCCTTAATAAACTGTTCAGAACAATATGTTTTTAACACAGTTATTACAAAACTCCCCTGACTGCATTTCACCTTCTGGAGTGGAAGAACACCAGTCTACAGAAAGGCTGGAATTTTCTTCACAGATTAAACACCTAAATCTGATGTCTGCCTTTGGGTGACATGAGCTAGAGTATCTGCTTTCTTATAGGCAATAGGGAGCTTTTCTGAAGCTGAGTTACACCTCATCCACCTTTACATACACCTTACATCCATCCAGCTGTCTGCACTGTGTGCCATTACCTGTACATCTAAGTGGAGCTATATACATGCACCGGTCTATTTTTAGTCCTGTTCATTTTTTACCTGATAGCTCACATGCCCTAAAAATAAAAGAAAACATGTTTGTTTGGTAACAGCTTCTCCCACATACATCTGGCATTCAGGTCATTCAAATACTCACTTTTTTTTTTGTTTCTGATATCTCCCAACCAAAGATACAAGCTGCTGCTGTTTTTTCTCTGCACCTAATTGCTTTGAATCTCTTTTTTTCTTTCTTTTTTTTTTTTCTTTTTTTTTTTAATTCCTGCCCTGGCTTTACATTGATGCCATTCCAGTTCTTACAAAAAGTAAAATGAAGCAATATGACAGTCAGGCCTGAGACTGTAGTGTTCACTGGGACATCTCTCTTAACTGGATACAGGGACAGCAAAACTGATTTCACATTAGAGTTATGAGATTTATTAGGAGCATGTTTTTGGTTTGCATGCCATAATCTTCAACAATTTTCTTAATCAGGCACAGAACATATTTTTCATCAAAGAGTCTGCAAATTTTCGTAATGATTTCCTATTTTGCAGAAACAAAAAAAGAAAAATCTTTCCATATCTTTCAGTCTTATTCTTCTGCTGTGTCCTCACATTCAGACAGAGAAGTTTTAAAATTTGTCCACTTCCCAATTTCTGTTGCTTATGCCAAGGTTTGTAATTCCATACCATGCATCTTCGGCTACATCCAGCATATAATTCTATGACTATGATCTCCAGATTTCAAGTAAGTCTGTAGATTTATTTTTCATGTTCACCATAATTTTATACAGATCCTATCTTCACATGTCAGATACAGTACCAATAAGAAATCTATTTGTGCCATTTGGTAGAGTTAAAGCCAAATAAATAACTGATTTACCAGGTAAAGACAGTATTATGTATTAATCCGTACAGAAAACCATTTAATGGTTTATTTTCAAAGCAGAATTATTTCTGTGTTTGCTTGTCATTATTATGTTCTTCCAGGCTGAGACGACCCTGTTTGGTCCAAAAGTCACAGAAGAAGTCTCCAGCACATTCAAGAACAGAGCAATCATCCTTGACTCCTTTTCCTGTGCCTTACAAGTATTCTGATATTTGTGACACCTGGCTTTCAAGTTACTTCTCTGCTCTATCCATACATTTTACTGAATGCTTTTATCATTTCTCAGCTTGCTTGCTGACTTGTTGTTGTTGCTGTTTTAAAACCTCTTTTCACCAGCTGACTTTGAGTACTTGTCAGGGTCATGATCTACCTATGTCATATTTTATTTTATAGCTAGTAGAGACTTTTTTTTTTTAGTCTTCTGGGGCAGATATTGGTTATAGAATAATTCAGTTCATGACAATATTACCTTCATCATTTCTTTGACATTTCCATCTGCATTTGGGAGGCATCCAAATGTTCATGCCAGTAGTGTTCATTGCACAAGAATTTTGGCATCAAAAGCACTGATGACACTTTTTTTTTAGGGAGAAAAAGCTAAAAAACAAAACCTAGCCAGTTTGTCAGTAGGCTTCCTTCTTCTTATTTTCAGTTCTGGCTGTCAACCCGTAATATCATCAAAGTAGCTAGGCCTGTTGAGGATCGAGTACAGAGAGAAAGAAGTCAAGAAGCTTCAGAGGAATAAAAAAACAAAATGCAAAGCTGCCCAGTCCAAAAGACTGGGCTGGAAGTTTAGAGAAGAGAGAGCTAATTATATTCCCAAGAAGAAGAAAGGAGGTATGGGTCACAGTCTGGGAGATGGGGCACTTCCCTTCCCTCGCCTTTGTAATCTGAAGTCTGTGGGGACAGCACAAGAACGGAGTTGTGTTCCAAGTAACTGCATTTTTTAAATATTTGTAAATGCCCTTTGCTGGGGTTTCTGACTCTAGGCACTTCTGTTTGGCTGCCAACAAAGATAGCTGACTACAAGGATTATACAATATTTAAAGCTGTATTGCCAAATTCCCTTTCACCGCTTTCTCTTTTCCCTCTGAAATGAAGTGTACAAAAATTACAACTGTGTTGCCAAACCATGCTTCAGTGCTTCACAGTAAGTAAATCTGGGAAATAATATATATTTTCCATTCAAATCACATTCTACAGCTTTTGTAAGAGTATCTGGAATAATATTTCCATTTCCTTCTGCAGGTGCATTGACAGTCTTTCCTGCTCAGTAGTAGCTCAGCACCTCCATTCTCAAGATGGACATTTTCTCCATGGTGCTTTGTGGTGTCCCTGACTCTCATTTGCTTTGTCCTGTGTTAGGTCACTGACACAGGAATGAGCTGTTTTGGAATAAAAAAATGCATCATGCAGAATCTCAGTCGTGGTAAAATTTTATTTGCACATTCTTATCATGCAGTAAACATCGGTTAATCTAAGTAAAAGTAGTTTAATGAAAAATCACCAGATTCATGCATTATAATGAAGGTAATAAAAGTTTTTTAGGCTTCTGAAATTCCTAAGAGGCTGTTCATCTAAAGAAATGTAGAATATAGTGTTCTGTATGTGAGCTAGGTCGTTTTATTGGTCTGTCACTGATGGAGTCTCTGATCCAGCACAGTTAATCTGATTTTGCAATTGATTTATGTATTTGGTCAGCTTTATGTTGTCCTGCAAGCGTTTATTTCTTTCTTTTCAACAGAACAGCATCTGTGGAAATTACTTCTTAGGTAGCCTTTCACATTGTAGAAGACTGGGTTTAGGTGGCTTAGTGCTCTTCTAATTGGTCTGAATCTTTCTTTTTTAAGAAATGTAAGGCTCTCTCTCTTAAAATTAGCAAACTTTTCTGCATAGGACATGTATTTATTTGTTCTCAGTACCTCAGTATTATCCAGGATTTATCAAGAATCTCCATATTACATTTTCTTAGAACAGCTGAATTCTTCCAAGTTTTAATTCTGAAGTAATTTTTCCTATTTGTTCTGAGGTTTTAAATCAGACTCCATTTTAAGGCTCATCCCTTTCACTTGTAAAAACATGCAAATTACACTTCTCAATTGTTTTCTGAACTGAACAGTTTTAAAGATGTCACAGCATACTCCTTGGGCATTTCTGTAAACTCATGAATCTGAAATTCTCTTGAATCATCTTTCTAATGTGGATGTTGTTTTGCAAAAAAAAAAGAATAAAAAAGGAAAAAGGGACATCTGCATGTGCCGAATTTCTTGGAGAATAAACAATCACTTGCCTTGTAGGGCAGTAAAAGCACAGTTTTTAAATGCCTTCTGCATTTTTCTGTCTACCTGAACCCATTTGGTCCCTGCACACTGTTGCATCATGTTTTTATTGCAGCTCTTGAATGGCTCTGGGATTTCTTTTGAAAAATCATTTATATTGCATGTTTTGAGGTTGAAATTGGCCTCAAACAACGTTTATTTCTGGATCCTCTCACTTTGCATACAACATGCTCACCAGTCCTGCTCTTAATCATTTACTCCCTTCAAAATGACAAAGGATTGCTAATTTTCTTAGGTTTTTCATTTACTGCTCTGTATTCCATTTTCATTTCAGAACCATTATCAGAAGACAGGATAGAATGACCAGTGGTTTGAGAACACACAATTTCATAGAAGTATCAACTATCACATCAAAAGGTTTGTCTGCTGGTGTAAAAAGGCTTTTTTTGACAGGCAACAAGTTAAAGATTTCAGTTCCCATTACACTAAACACTTTTTGCAGCTTTTCCCATCAACATTAGTGATTTCATACAGTGCCAGCCTTTTGACATAGGCAACCCACCACTCAACTGAGCTATCAAACAAACCTTTATTCTTCAAAACCAGAGAATTTTAATTTTTTTCCCCCCCAAAATATATGGTATGTTAAAGTCCCAATGCTGCAACATGGTATTTTTATTCCACTGTACTTTTGATTTGGGACCTGTACTGACCCTGGAGAACATGAGTAACACTACTCATTCTAGAATCCAAGTAGCCACATTTTTTAACTATACTCAAGTACACAGACTGTATTTAATTGGGATTTCATTAGACAGGATATTTTTATGTACAGCAATCAATTTAAAAAATCTGAAGTTATTGATGTGCCGATTACTTCTTGTGGTATTGTTAGTTGCTGATACATGGCTAAAGATAAAGTCTTATCCTTTGGGATTTGGATTAATTCAAATAAAACACCCTGGTGCAAAACTGTCACTTAACATGACCAAACATCATTCAAATAAACACCATCTGACCAGATCTCTAAGGTCTTGGAAAAAATAGACATCAACTAAATTGATATATTTGGGCTTTCACTTTTGCTTGCATGTACATTTTTGTTTGTGCATGTATTTCATTCCCCTGCAGCTTTGGTTCAGTGGGACTTCTAGTGCAAGCTGATTCCCAAGGTCCCCACTGCAGCTGGAGGGAAAATTATCTTTGGGAGGTATTACTAATGGATTAGGTAAAAGGCAGAGGCAAGCACATGCCCCCATTAACAAGTCATCATCAAAGAAAAGCAGCATTGTTCTGTTTAACATAGGAGGACAGCAATTCAATCTAGTGTTTGTGCAAGGCAAAGAGTAGAGGATATATATATCTGGGAATATAGGCAAGAGCTGCAACAGAGAAGAGTGCAATGGAAGCAGAGGACATCTGTGGAATGGGAGGTGGTATCAAAGACAGACAACTTACTGAGTGTTTCTGGTGTCAATTCACCATTTTTTGTTCCTGGGTGACTCACATTTTATTCAGGTATTTGGTTGAGAGTGTTATGTGTAAGACAGTATGATTTCAAGCTGCCTGTGAATTAGTGCAACAGAGTAGAGAGGAACATATCTAAGGGAAACAAAATAAAGCAGAATGCATCTTGTAATCTATACGCTAAAGGCAAAGGGAGCCACAAAGGCGACATTGTGTCACTGCTACCTGTTTTGGTAAAAGGTGAGGCAATAGAAACGAATAAATATGCTGATGGAAAATGAAGTGAGTATACAGGAAAAACCTATCTTGTAATGACAGAAGTGTGCTAGGGACTTCTAGAACCAATTAGAAAGAGGTATCATCCCTATATCTGAGAACAATGGTATTTATCAGTTTTTACCACTGTCATGAACACACATTTGATGGCATTTAGTGGCTGCAGAACAGAGAATAGTGTTTGTCTAATGCAAAAGATGTTTCTAATCTCTGTTTGATGCAACTATATACATGCAGAGAAGCCATAGACACTTGAGAGGCATTGGCTGACAAAAAAAATTTGAGATTCGTACAGATAAGAAAAGCTCAGATATCTCCAGCCAACAACTCTCTCTTCCCAGGAAAAAAATTAACAAACCAATTCAGTGTCAGGGAACAATGTATTAAAAAGCCTATAGAGCTGTTTCGTGTGTTCTGGCATGAGTTCCAGAAACAAAGTCCATGTCCATTTGGGCAAGAAGTGGCCTATTGATATGTTGAAAATACAAAGGTTTGGTCTTACTGCTCTCGTACATATCAACTGTAGCACAGTAAAAGCAGCTCAGCACTATTTGAAATTGTTGAACTTCATCATGCACTGCAGACAGATGCATTTACACATATCTGAGATTTCTAGCTGTCTGCAGCTAGTATAGATACATCTCACCTACAGTCCAGTGATAAATGTGCTTACCTGAAACTGAAGGACAAAGCATCACTATGCTGAACGTAAAAACCAATTACTTTCACAGTCCTGAGCTCATGAAGTAGTCTGGAAGATAAAGAGAAATTTTATTAAATATTATTTTAAACTAAAGCCATTAATATTCCCCAGAAAGTCAACTTAAACATATACAAGAGCCTGACTAGAAGTGATGAAATATGGAGCAGGAAATGGAACCAGAAACCCTCTCTCATCTACTGGTCACTGCAATAACAAGTTCTATACAGGGTGGGAAATGATTGAAGGAACAGAAACATTTACCATTTCAACTGGTTTTATACACGGACGTCATCATGTGAGGAGCTGTACAAAAATAAAACAGGTGTTGTCTATTTATTCAATTTTATATATGAGTGTGCATTGAGATATAACTTATACGTATGTGCGTCTGTAGTCATATCAGAATCGTAACACAGAACAGCTGAAGCCCACAAACAAAAGGAGATCACAAGGCAATGACAAAGATATGGGAAAAGAGACAAGCATTTTAAGACACATCACACCAGCTCTCTGGCTGTTGATAGTTTCCTTGATGGTCACCTAATCATAAGGATTGTACTTACGGTGATCTCATATATAGCGTACTGTAGTCATCCACATCTGAAATAAGACTGTGTGTTTCTTGTCCAGCAAGAAAATGACCTCATCCTTGGTACAAAAAGAAGAGGTGACTTCTCCATATGAATCATACAAAAATATGACTAATATTAACATATGGTCTTGTCTACGGCATTTCTTCAAACATTTTTGCTCTTCAATCCTGTTTAACGAAATGCAAGCCACTTACCTATCTATTGCTTTGTATCAGCTGTCAAGCATCACTCTGCTTACAGAGATTTGAAAATGGATGCATAAGAAAAGCTGTGTCATAATTTGACTCTGTCACATAATAGGGCAAAAGTGATATGTGCTATCAAGGATGGGGAATTTTTCTGTGTGCTGTTTTGCACACTGCATTAATTCAACTAATTGAATTTTCAGAGTTTTCTTATGCTAACAGAGAAATGTGAAAACACACTGCCTAATGAAGAGAAAGACTGCATGCATTTTAGCAATTCAGGCTATTACAATTCATATCAAATTTACTTCAGATTTTAAAGTTGAAACCTTTTAAGCAATTGAAAATATTTAAGGCATTTTCAAAATAAAACCAACTTCAATAATATGAGCAAAGTTAATAGGAGTTCCTAGGTTTCAGTGTTTTTGTTGTACCCCAGCAAACAATTCAAGGTAAATGAATGACCTAGATAACTAAATCAGTGCTAGTCATCATTAAAAAGGAAAGAACAAAGGACTGCAAGCTAAAAGGGAAAGTGAGGGTGAAACAAAGGAAAGAAAGAGAAAATTACTTTTGAAAAGAAAAGATAAATGCCAATAAAATGTGGTACTGTATGGATTAGGTGCATTCTATTTTTTTGCACAGTGTTTTATCTTTTTTATCTGGTTTATCAGTGTATGAGTCACTGTCCTCAAACCTTTGTTTTCAAATGTCCTTAACTTTATCTTGCTTTTGTCTTGAAATTGGACTGCTACTATTTCACGTGACAAAGTTTCTGTTTATGTGATAGTCTATTACTTGGCTGTGGGCAATTTTTGTCCTTCTAATTTAAAAATATGATTTTCCTTCTACCCTTGCCATCCTGAGGCATCTGGTCTAGCTGTGTGGTTAAAGTTGTCATTCACCCCTGAATCAAAAGATCAGTAAGAAGACAAAGTACTTCCTGAACTGACTTTATGGGCCAAACAGAAAAGACGACAGTAAGGAAAGCATCAGTCAAAGATAACATTTGTGTCTATGGCTGTCATAAGAAAATATCTTTATATAACTAGAAAAAAAATAGGTCCTTTGCTAGAGTTGGCTGAATAATTCATTGTGAATAAATTATCCAGCAGATGTACTCCCCACACACTGCTTTTTGTTTGTTTGTGAATGGTTTGTGAACAGACCTTTTCCTCTGCTAATGTATTCCTTATTTGGAAATGTTCACCAGAGTCTTTGTGCAAATCAAAGACGCTTCTCGAAAGGTATTTTGTAGTAATGCTATCCTTCTGGATCAGGCACATGGTTGATCTGGGTCAGTGTTTTATCAGTGGTCTCCATAAGAATGTTAGAGTGTAACGAAAAAACATGAACTTCTCATTGAGATTCTTCTCTTAGTAAACCAGTGATTTTCAAACTTCCACGAGGGAGATTGCATCAAGGTTTCTTAGCATAAGTGTTTGTATATTCATTTGCCATGAATGTGCCAAGTTAACTTTTTGGCTCAGTGTGGCTAGGATTTTTCCTGTTTAATTCCACCACCAGTAATCAGACATGCTTTTCCTGTTAAATTTGCTACTTGATCCATTTGTCTGCTGTGGACAGTCATACCATGTTCATAGCTTTTGCTATGGTCACTGTCATGTAACCATAGAAAACCAGTTACTTACTGTTGAGGCCATTCATCCTCACCTTTTTATCTCTTTCTGAAACTTTTCATATACCTCAGCCTTTACCCTTTTAGTTTTCCTTAATTTAAATAGCTTGAATCTGTCATTCATTTTTTCAGTGGTCCTCTTTGTAGATTTCTTACCTTTCTTTCTTTATTCCCTGTTTTCTCTCTGATGTGGTTCAGCAAGAAAGTTGACCAGAGCTGGACAGAATACTCCAGCTGAGGCTCTACAAAGTGTTGCAAAGCTGAAAGATTTGCTCATAGTTTTTGCAAGCTATATTCCGCTTACACATCTCAGTATGATGTTTGCCATCTTCAGAACAGCAGGATATTTTTGATCATGTTCAGACTGTAGTCTAGTTAATTCCTTGGATCTCTTTCCAAAAACTGCTATCTAGCCAGCTGTTCCTCATCCTATTTTTGTAAAGTTGATTATTCTTACCTGTTTTTAATACCTCACGCTTGTCCCTGTTGGGTTCAGACCGGTTTTCCAAGACCTCTTCTCTAATTTACAAAGACCATGCCCTCTACTCCTCTCCGGTGAGACCTCACCTGCAGTGCTTCATCCAGCTCTGGAGCTCCCAACATAAGAAGGATGTGGATCTCTTGGAGTGGGTCCAGAGGAGGGCCACAAAGGTGATCAGAGGGCTGAGCACCTCTCCTAGGTAGACAGGCTGAGGGAGCTGGGGCTGTTCAGCCTGGAGAAGAGAAAGTTTCAGGGAGACCATATAGCACCTCCCAGTACCAAAAGAGGGCCTACAGGAAAGCTGGAGAGGAACTTTTTACAAGGGCATGTACAGGACAAAGGAGGATAGCTTTAAACTGAAAAGGGTAAGTGTAGATTAGACAGTGGGAATAAATTTTGGCCAGAGCACCTGTGGATGCTGAATCCCTGGAAATGTTCAAGGCTGGGTTGGGTGGGGCTTTGAGCAACCCAGTCTAGAGGAAGTGTCCCCGCACATGGCAGGAGGAACTAAATTGTCTTTAAGCTCCCTTCCAATATGAACTGTTCTGTGATTCCATGATTCTGGATTCTGGGTCTGACTCCTATCTATTTCAGACATTCTTGCCTTCATTTCACATGCAGATTTTAAAATCTGTTGTGGCTTTTTTGTTTCATTGTTTTGGTTGAGGGGTTTTATTAATTTATTGGCTCTCCGTTCTGTCATACATTACATATTTTACATATATATTACATATACATACTATCATTAGTAATGAGTATTGAAAAGATTTATAATCTGGACAGACCCTTTACAGAAATCTTTAAATCCTCTGCTTGTGCCTCCTTTCCAAGCAAACAAGTCATAGTATATTTATTCTCCTCTTAAATCCATCCTCAAGTGAAAGCATTGAAAGAAAAAAAGGATTTAGTATCTTTTCAAATGGAAGCAATGATCTCTGTTCAGCTTCTGTGGTGCATTTTCAGCTCTACAGGATCCCTTTTCTGAGGGGTAGGTTGTAAAGAACACTGTAGATATGTTTGTGTAATTAATTTAGATACTATGTAGTCCAGCTTCCTGTTTAATTCTTAATCCTTTTTTCTAAAAAGTCCTAACATACATTAATATTTGTGTATCATACCATGCAATACCAATGTTCTTAGAGAGCTATCACAATGGCTCTTGGTCAATAATAATGTATTTGGATCATTTACATTTCCCAGCTAAGTCACTGGATGATGTTTGCTGTGCTATCTGCTGTTGTCCTTGAATCTCGCTGATTAGTCCAAGTCCAAGCTAGAGCAAGAGACAGCTGCACAGCTCAGACAGCTTTCTTTGAGCTTAAACTGTAAAAACTTGTGCTTTAATTGCTGAAATTCTCAAGTAAAATCTCTCTCTAGGTCTTCCTCTCTCTTTCTCATATACTTAGTCACAAATTATTACAATGAAATTACGGCGTTTAAAAAATGAATATGATAAAAATTAGTATCGTGCAGCAACAAAGATAATGGTCAAGCTGGTTTCCTGATACAAGAAAAGATCCTACCACTATTTCTAAAAACAGGAAACCGCCTTCAAGTTCAGTCAATCACTTCAACCAGGCTAAATGTGCATTTAGAATTAGGTTTATTCATGTATTAATTTTACCTTTTGACAAATTCTGTTTGGTTCTCATCCTGAAGGTTTCAAGCTGAGTAGTGCCTGTCATGTGTGGGAAACACAAATACATACTGTATACATAATGTCCTATATGCAGCAATCAATGTACTTTTGAAATCTAACACTAACTACTAACGGAGAAAAATTAAAAAGGATTACAAGAGTGGTGACGGGAAAACTCCACTGCTGTTCAAGAGCTGATCATAAGCTACTACATTCTGGACAAACTGGGGCATACAACTAAACTCCTAAAAGTAGTGCTATTTTATGAGTATTTTCTTAAGCTTGGCCTTATTATTGAAGAATATTTATGATAGGCAATTACCATCTCTTAAAAAAAAAAGCACAAAAATTTGTTGAATTATGTAAAAATATTACCCTCTAAATTACCTTTTCCAAACCAACCGAATACTTTCACATTTTTACTTTTTTTTTATCTTTTGTCTTCTTCTTTAATAACCTTTTCAGTAAATTTTCTGTATTTTCCGAGTAACTGGAAGTATATTTTATTATTTTTTTGAAGCAAACAGTGGGCTTAAACTGCTGGTACGAATTTACAATGTCTTGCTAAAAGAAGTTTTTATACTTTTTTGAATCTTCCTATCAGTGCCTTCTGCTTTCCCATGTCAAACTTTTATGAAGTGTGTCTGAGGAAATCAGTGACTTTGGTTACATTCAGAGTAAGTTAAAGCCAAGATACTAGTTCTCTAGTTTGCTTCCCATTTTCAAAATCCCTTCCTCCAAGTATTTGCCCCCTTGGGAAATACTTTTTAAAATGATATCTCAAAGGAATAAACATCACTAATGTGACTCTTTCCGTGCCTGTGTTGGTAATTTCTTCATTTTATTTCTTCAATAAAGAAATAGCTGTACTACCAGTCATAAAACCATATTACCTGGCTGCTGTAAAATACATCATCTCCTATTCTTGAATATTCTTTTTGGCCAAGACCAACACAACAATTGGCAGAACAACATGAAAGGATCATTTATCTTGATGTACTGCCTCTGCTGTCATCAGGCCCTTCACACTGGTATCTTCTGTATTTGTCAGCATAGACGTTGTATCTCATCTAACTAATTCACGTCTAGTAGCTTTGATGAATACGTAAAAGAAAATTAGTATATTCCGCATTGAATGGCAGTTTTTCAAATGGCCTGTAAGTGAGATGCTCATCTGATTAAGCACAGTTGTTTTACCACGGAATTACCTACATCCTAATTAATAATCTTAGCCCGTCTTTACACTTAGTGGACTGTAGTTCTTGGGACCTAAAATTGTAAATATGAATATCTCTAAGCAAGTAACTTTTTGTGATCAGTAAGAACAGACCGGTTTTAAGGAGAAAGATAGCATAAACATCATAAAATGGCATTGACGGATGTGTTCTGAAAAGCAGTATGCTTTACGGGTACCTGAAGATGAAGTCTTTGTATGAAACTCAGACACAGTGTTAAAACCCACCTCATATCTTAATAAATTACATCAACACACCTTTATTGATTTACAAAAATAAAATAAAATCAAACAAGAAAAAGAAAAGAGAGTCTATTAAGTTGTTACATCAGGGTTTAGCAACATTTATTACTTTTAGGTAGCCTAGTTGAATTTTATGAAACAAATATAATGATTACGCTCTGCTTTATCTGCACACACCTTATTTGTAACGATTTCTGAATCATGTGACTATATTTCATTAAATTCAATGAGTTTTTTCATGTCTATTAATCTACATGTATCCCAAAACAATAAGTAATTTTAATTTAAATATGACTATGAAAAAATCATAATTGTAATTGTTTTTAAAATAAAGTCTCAGTGTAGAAGACTGCATAGAGGATTATCGATCATTTAAAAAGTCTTGCATCCACAGCATTAAATTTTTCAATGCTGGTCTTTATTTTCTTATGCAAGCTGTTGTACACCAGCTTTCTAGTTCACTGGCAATGACATTGGTTTTAAATGCCCTCTGTTTCAGAACTGCATTGCAATAACATTTTAAAGCATTAATTTCAAGACCTATTGATTATCACTATACCAGGTAACACAGCTCTGGTGAACAGTTGGGAAGAATTTCGTCTTACAAGTGTGACTTCCAAGAGGTCATAGTTTGCCTTTTAAGAATGGAAATAGTAATTTAGTTGTTTTTTCAAAACAAACAAACAAACAAATTAAAATATGGGAGTTGTAGAGATCTTTGTATTCCAGTGACTGATGACCATGAGTAATCTGTGTCCGTGTTGCTCACACTGTGATCTTCCATTTGGGTTGAATCTGGACCTGCTCCTTCCTCACTGAACTCCGTGGGGCTAATTGCCAAATGAGCTGCTACTGAGAAGCCGGCAAAGGCAAGCTAATTCTGAGACTGCTCCCTCATGTTGTACACTACTTACAATAGAAGAATTCAAAATAATTTTTAATGTGGATTTACACTGAAATAAAACAGCTCTATTAATTTCAACCAGAAGTGAGTGGAGTGGAAAAAGAATATAAATGCTCATGATTTTGGAAACATGACTGAATATACTGTCACTATTATTGTAGAAGCTCCAGAACTATTGGTTGCTACATCAGTAATAACCTACTTTTCAAAGTTTCAGTGTGAGGTACTAATAGATTTGATTTATCTTAAGAACTTCAGAGTGATCTAGGATTACCTTATCTGCCATTGGTAGCAAACACTATGTTTTATGTATTGAAGAGCTACTTTGAAAATACTTCTCAGGATATTGTACATAAGAATCAAAATAATTTATAAAAATTTCAGAAGTTATTTTAAAATACAGGCATGCAGTATCTAAGAAATCTTGTTCAGGTAAATTAAAGAATTTGCCTTTGGAGACCAAATCAAGGATACTCCAGTTTAAGTTTGTTGTTCATCGCTCTCTTGCTTTTCAACATCAAACAGTTATGTCAAAACATTTCACTGTGATTTTAAGGAAGAATCAGATCAAAAAGATGCTGCCGTTACACAATTCCCTCCATCTCTTTAGCAAATGTATTTATGACAGGGTTTTCTGGCTTTCGGATCATCAAATTCCTTGGTAAACACTGAGTATTCACTGATGTAAAGTGAAGCAAACACTGGATACTGATGTGATCTATCATTCACCAGCATAGTATCTATGTACAAAAATCGTAGCTTTCTATGTGCTCTTTGTCTTTCTCCTCATGGTTATAAATGAAAAGAAACACAATTCTGAAGATAAAGGTTTCTAAGGTCAGTAATGCAGTGAACAGTACAAAGTATTGAAAAAAAAATTTCTTTCTGACACAGAAGTGACAGAAAAAGAATGAAGCTCTGAAGGCATCAGCTTCATTCTGGAGTAACCCACTCTGAAGGAGAAGTAATTAGATATGAAAAGGTTTCTTAAGCTATGTATTTTTAAAAAATTAACAATATTCTTATTCAAAAATTACAGACCTACAGCTTTGAATATATTCATTGAAACAAAAAAATTTTTACAATTAACAATTAAGTGAAGGAGATAATATTATAATAAATGAAATTAATTTTCATCTACCTTAAAATTTTAAAAGCTTGCTTCATAAAAGTAAGGATTCTATAGGATGCTCCTTCAAACTACAAAGAATATATGCTGGCACACCATGTAATCCAAATGGTAACATGTTTGTTTACTATTTCCTTTAAGTAGAAAATCCCCAAATGCAAACAAATTTCTGACACTATCCAGTTCATGTAAATGAAAAATCTTGCTAGAGTGTCATCTTCCAAAATGCTCTGGTATTTAATCCACTCTGCCAGTTTAGTCATTTTTATGGAAATGCATCCTAACTGGTTTTCACAACACCCATAAACTATGTTTTACTTCAAGTCTTAAATATCTTTGAGTAAATATATTAAAAGTGATGATTTGTACTTGATAATAGGGCAATCAGAAGTGGAATAAATGGTGTGTCCAGTTAGGCATATTATTTCTTTGTTTTCTAATCCTTTTGTTGTGCTTCATTTTGTAAGTCCTCCTTACAGCTGCATAGAAAATGTTATCAATAAAGGCAAGCCATTAATCCACCCATGACAAAAATTAAGATATATTTGTCCTTTAAGGCTGACTGCCTCTGTTCTGTTCAACTATGGAGGTCAATAACCTGTAAGTGTTTAATGAATATTGCTATAATGTTACTTTCATTATTGAATTAGAGATGGCTTTGAAGAAGACATAATGGTTTGATCTGTTTTGTTTTATATTTATTAAACTTTCAAAATCTATGAATTATATTTCTTCAGTTAGTATTTTGAAAGAGGATGAATATTTACATGAGATTTACATAAGAAAAACATTTAAAATTTATAATAAATAATAATCTTCCTGTCCATTAGTGAATACATTTATACTTTTGTGAATCCTAGCAAATCTGAAATAGATTTATTACTGTAGACTATTTCACAGTCCTGGGATTAAATTATTACCATGTAATTTTATATAAATATTTTATATATTCATTATTTCATGTTAGTTAGTCTTTATTATCAGCAGATTAAGAAAATGGAAGGGCCAATTAAAATCACAAAGATGTCACTGTTAGCAGAATAAAAAACCTCATTCAAGGTCCATTCAGAAAATGAAACTAAACCCAGATGTAGATGATCTGTTCTTTCTTAATGAAAGCTCATACAGGCATAAAACAAGATACTTTCACTTCCAGTAAATGTGCAGTGAACATGTCTGAGAAAAGGTTTACCTCTAGCCATAACACTTTTACAGTGGTCTACAGAAACTACCTTCATTAACACTTCTCTAAACATACCAGACAACATATTGAAGAACGTTTCTGGCCCTCAGCCACTCAAATTGTATGAAGAGATCAAACTCTGGTCTCTGAAATTGTCCTAGATATTTACACTGCTACATATTTTGCAAGTTCCAGCAAAGAATGAAAATGAGGAGTCTCCCTTTCTTCTACCTCCACTGGTATATATATGGAGGTAGTAAGTTACACAGTTGTATTGATGGCAATTTCTTATAGGAAATATGATTATATAGGAGTTTTCTACAGAAAATCTGACATTCCAGTTTTCCTAACAAAGCAGACCTGAACCTAAATTTTTTAGAAGTATCAATTGTACCGTTTAACTCTTCTCAAAAGCCTTCCCATATGTTGAAAATGAATAATTCTTAAATAAGCAATTAGATAATAAACTGCACAATGAGGACAGACAGAAATCTAAATTGTATTTTAAAGCTTCCTCTACTGTCATAAGTTCATGTCCAAGACCGCTTAGAGCAGGCAACATGACAATACAGGACATTGAACAGATATATAGTAGAAGATTCTTTTTCAATTACATATATTCTTAAAGTAATTATTTACAGCCCTCAATTCTTTTGTGTTTCACAAGATCTTGAAATTTTCCTTTGTTTTCTCTTTTTCCTCTATTCTACAACAATATATCAGGTACAGGTTAGCCTAGCTCATGGAACCACATAGAAGTATGTATTGAAACTATTATTGCTAGGCAGCTCAGCAGTCCTGTTATTTTGCTTGTATGACAATTTTATGGTTGTGTTTAATAGTTTTTTCCTTGACTCCAAGTTAAGCATGTGATAATGTTATTCTACCATATGAGTCAAACTATCCTGAGATAAATATACCTCATAAAAAACAGACATACATATTCCAACTAATGTTAGATTAGAAATATAAATAAGAAAATTAAAGCATGGGGTAAAAAAAAAGAAACCCAAAACACACAACATAATGGAACAATAAAATTAAAATTATTCTTGTAGTGTTCAGAAAGAGGTTATATACTAATATGTTGTACCTGCTCTCCAAATACTATTGCAAACACTTTCAAATGGGAAGGAATAGAAAGGACAAAAGCAATGCCATGTCTTAGATGCTGTTACCAATATTTCAACATTTCCATAAAATTTCTCCTGTTGACCATAAGATATATGTAATTTGAATTTAAAAAATATAGACACATATGTTTTTAAAAATGTTGTCAAACTACCAACAAAATTAATGTGAAGTTCAAATTTTTGTGCGTGTGTGTGAAAGGACAATAATTGCAAGCCAGTTTCTCAGCACTGTGACAGGTCACCAATCTACTCTTCCTACAGAACCGTCTTTTAGAAATTGCTGTTTTATTTAGTAGAATGTTTTCTAGCTGTTATGGTTGCAGAGAAAATATTTGTGTTGTGAAAAGGGTATTAAATGGAGCAGTGTCCTATTTCCAGACATAACACCAAGTGAGATCCATTCATCAAAGGAGGCTATTAACCTTTATACCTAGAGCCTCACTTGTCAATACCTTTAACTTCCATTCCGATGATCATTTTATCAGAAAATCTGATTCTTTTAGTCCCTCATTCCAGACTGCCAATCACATCTGCCAAAATATCTAGCTTTCTTAATGGCCTTCTTAATGTAATATGTTGTAAACATGATGATCTTAAATATATGAAACTGTGGAAGAGTATAATTTAAACTGAACAAAACAATAAGATAAATAACAGTGCTTCTATTTTTGCTTGATACTGATATTACTATTTACATTGCTATGAAGCGCTTTCTATATGATTAGTCAAAATCTTCTATTCTTCAGTTAATGCATTCTGCCACAGAAGTTCTAGTTTGTCATTTTATAATGCCATTCAACTCAAAATCTACATCTTAAAAATAGATGTTTTATGTCTAAAGATGCAACTGTATCTAAATATAAGTTAAAATAGTGCTATTCTTTCTTAATGTATCTAGTCACATCTTTTACTGTCATTTTTTTCTTCAGTGCCTGAGCTTGTTTTCTCTTTAGATACAAGTTTCTCAGTAAATCCAATGTCCTTTCTGACTTTTTTCAATCCTGCAACTCCTTAACCTTTCTCGATTCATGGGATTGAATTCTACTTGCCCTGACTTAAGAAAAGAGATTTAATTCCAGAGTCAGACATCTAAATGCAGATGTCTATGGGTAGTCGGGTTTCCTAATTCAGTCCCAGGAAAGCCGTATCTCAATTTGATTGATCATGCAGATATTTCTAAAACCATTTAAACACCCTGTGGTAACCAAAGTATTTACATGGTAGACATGATTAGAGACCTAGGTATGTAATGCAGTGATATGAAAACTGATTCTCTTCTGCTGCTCAGTTCTGGGCCCTTACTACAAGAAAAACTCTCTGATGCAAATCTAGAGAAGGGCAACAGAGCTGGTGAAGTGTCTGGAGCACAAGTGTTATGAGGAGCAGCTGAGGGAGCTGGGGTTGTTTGGCCTGGAGAAAAGGAGGCTCAGGGGGGACTTCACTACTCTCTATAATTGCCTAAAAGGAGGCTGTAGCCATCTGGGGGTTTCCCTCTTGTCCCAGGCAACCAGCAACAGGATGAGGACACAGCCTCAAGCTGTGCCAGGGGAGCTTCAGGTGGGACATTAGGAGGAATTTCTTCACAGAAAGAGTTGTCAAGCACTGGAACTGGCTGCCTAGCGAAGTGGTCAAATCAACACCCCTCAAGCTATTTGAAACATGTGGATGTGGCTCTTGGGTTCATAGTTTAGTGGTGAACTTGGCAGTTCTGGGTTAATAGTAGGACTCAGTGATCTTTTCCAACCTTAAAAAATCTATGAGTCTATGCCAGAAAGGATTTGCAAGAGCATCTCAAATAGCACTCACATTTAGGCGACCGAGACTGGTTCCTGTTTGACTTAAGTGTTGAAGTCATAAAGCAGTTCAACTGAATGAAATCAGATATCTAGTGTGAGGAGACAAAAGCTCTTTACATCCTGCTGGTGGTATTGACCTGCTCTCCACTGATTACAGTGGATACTTAAGATTCCTAGGGCACATAATGATGACTATGAATAGACACAGGCAAATTGAATCTCACCTGTGCTGTTTGCTTCTTTTTATTCCTGATATTTTTTTCCATAAACTTTTCCATCCCTTGAAAATAATCTATTAATTCTATTTTCCCTCTCATTCATTTATCATAAACCTAAATACTGATTTTCTTTTCTCTTCCTCTGTTTTCATTTCCTCCTAGTTTTCTGTTGTTTATATCCTTGCAAACAAATTAATATAGCTGTGATCCTTTTGCTCGAAGTTCACTGTTTTCAGTGGAGATACGAATTCTAGAGGCCCATCTTTGCCTCGCTTCATAGTCAGTGTAGGAAGGCAGGCATTTTTAAAAAGGGGTTAATGGATTTGCTTTAAGTAGTAACTCTAAGATGATAACAATTATGCATCCATGTGCCTATTTTATTCCACTGAAAATTTCTGTTTAGGAAAACTATTTGAACATGAAAGTGCAAGTAGCACACGTTCTGGAAAGTTAAGGACTTTCCTTGTTTTATCAATATTATTTACTGCTTAAACCACAGATGAGCTATCTATCTCTAATTTAATGCTGATTATCCAATAACACATCCCTTCATATTTTACTTTTATACATAGAGCCACAATGCTTGACTTACTAACCTCATGTGTATTTTAAAACATTTAATAATAAAAATAAAAAAAGAGAAGGACCCCTTGCATGCAGTTTATGTGTATTCATCTGTTTGTTTTGGCATACTGAAAAATAGAAGAGCCCAGGGAAAGCTCACTCATCCTTTGCAAACTTGCCACTTAGCTGCCAATATTTGATCTCCAATCTTACATCTTGTTTATTTTGTTTGTAGTGAATTATCATTATGGCATTGTGCCTTTTGAACAGACTTCATTGATATAAAATTTTGCTCTAATTTGGCCAAGTGAAAAATATGTAATGTCTTCTAGAAATGTTTCCAGTGAGAGTCCTTTTAGGACCCCTTTTAAAAATAATTAGATGGACATAACTCCAAACCAAATATTCAGCAGTGTAGCCATTGTCAGTCCGAAATAGCTTGCAAGTTAATAAGAATGAAAACCAATTCTTGATCAGCTTTTGATTGTGATCCAAGCAACTCATGTTCAAGACCAGACTTGTAATTTGCTTACTGGACTACAGAAGGGCACACATCTAGTGGCAAGTCCCAGGTAATGGGACAGTGTAGAAAACATAGAAAGTCATTAAAATTGTGTGCAGAAGAAAGAAATTATAAGAATACATTAAACTGACATTTTTCTATACAATTAGAAAGGTTTATCAATAATTCCTCTTTACCTCTATGTAATGTATAATTGAGAATTCAACAAGCAATTTGGAAAAAAAGTACCCCAAATCCACTTTAGTTTGTTTGAATCTAGATTGCAATTTGTAGTGACATGTTACTCTCTCTCCGTAATACACAACAAGTATATGTCAAGGAATGTATTAATTTAGTTTTCAAAGGAGCATACTAATTTAATTTTAAATTCAATGTAATAATTCACTATTCTTTCAGGTCCTAATACTTTAAGAAGACTTTTTCAGAGGTTTGAGTTTGACCCAGACTGAGCACAACTCAGGCTGATGGCACACGGAAATACAACCAATGAACTCTAGTGTTGCATAATCTGGAAGCATCCCTCAAAATAAGGGAAGGAAATGTCTCTTTCTTGCTTTTCCTCTTAGTTACCTCATGCTCCAGACTTTTTCATTTCTTTGGTGATGCACGGTGGTGTGGGGAAGTTATGGCAGGTGGTGAAAGGACCATTGCTCCTATGCCAAAAGAGGATGATGATACTGTCCATACCCTAAGAAAGGTGTCAATTCAGTCCAATCCTAAGTACCTTGGAGAGAGCGTGCATCTAATTGTCACAGATTGGTTACAGACAGCTGTAATGATTATAGAGATAAATAAATTAAAAAAAAAAAAAAAGGAAAAAAATAGAAATAAATACAAAAGATCCCCATTCTTAAGAAAAAATTTATTTAGAATTAACTTTGTCTGCACCTCTATGTAATTTGTGATTAGACATCACTGATTTAGAGATAAATTATGTATTTATAGGATAGCAGAAAGTTCTGATTCTAGTAGCTTAATATAAAATAAATTACATTAATTTAAATTCCTGCTCTAGGGTTTTGGACAATATCAGACTGTCAGCAATTACTTAGATACTGTATGGGGATCAAATAATTTCGTATTTACTACCTGTAAGTCGGGGGTGTGTGTATGTGCATTTTTTTGAACCATCTGGCACCAACTGAGCACAGGATGACCATTTCGGGCAGGCAGTAGAGGGGCTGAGACAGGTATATGAACACCTAGGGTTCGAACATCTTAATTAATGACCAGGGCAATGGGCAACAGTGCATCCTCAGCAAATTTGCTGATGATATGAAACTGAGAGGAGTGCTTCATATACCAGATGGCTGTGCTGCCATTCAGAAGGACCTCAAAAGGCTGGAGAAATGGGCTGACAGGGACCCGCTGAAGTTCAGCAAAGGAAAATAACCAGTCTCACTTCTGGGAAGCAGCAACCCCAGGCATCAGTACATGCTGGGGGCTTGCTGTAGGGGAAGCAGCTCTGCAGGAACAAAAACCACAGCACTGTGTGCCCTTGTGGCAAAGAAGGGCAGCCGCCTCACGGGTTGTAAAAGTATCACCCGAAGGCTGAAAGAAGAGACCCTTTCCCTCTTCTCAGCTCTGGTGAGGCACATCTGGAGTGCTGCATCAGGGTCTGGGCTTTGCACTACAAGAGAGGCATGGACATGCCATAGCCTTTCTAGCAAAGTGCCATGAAGATAATTAAAGGACTGGAGAATCTCTCCCTGAGAGCTGGGACTGTTCAGCCTGGAGAAGAGATGGTTTAGAGGGATCTTAAAATAGCTGAAGGAGGAGTAAAGACAGTGGAGCCAGAGTTTTCTCAGTGGTGCTCAGTAACAGGACAAGGGGTGATGTGTGCAAATTGAAATTTAGGAAATTCCATACAAACATAAGAAAAAGCTTTTTTTTACTATGTGGGTGGTCAAAGAATAAAACAGAGTCCTCAGCAAAGTTGTAGTCCTCATCCTTGGAGATATTCTAAATCAAACTGAGCATAGCCCTGAGCAACATGCTATAGCCTGAGCAGGGATCTTGGACTAGATGATCTCCATATGTACTTTCCAAAATCAGCCATTTTTGATTCTGTGATCATACTGATGGTAAATTTTATTATAAAACTGATAAATCTCATTATTGTTGTCCTAACCAAAAGAGAAAGAAATACAGAAAGCAACATGCATTGAATTTCTTTATCTGAAATACAGGGGTTTTCTTCTGAAATTTTGATGTGAAAATGTCCAGTCAGTGCAAAGGAAATTTTGTTTGGGACATTTCTTAAATAATGACTAACAAAAATCATTGTAACAAGTCTGGTTGGGATAGATTTTTTTTCTTCACAGCAACTTATATGGTGCTGTGTTTGGGGGTGGTTTTTTGTGATAAAACAATGGTGATATCCCTTCAGTGTTATAGTTTCGCCAATTAAGCTGTCTTTATCTCAATCCACAAGTTGTTCTTCGTTTTGCCTTCCAGTTCCCACCCCCACCTTTCTGGGGGAAAGTGAAAGAGCAACTGTGTGGGGACTTATCTGCTGGCTGGGTCAACCCACCACCACAATCATTTAGACCATTTAGATCAAATACAGATATGAGCTCACATTGTAATCAAACAACAACTGAGGCTAAAAACAACTACTGCAAACATGTTACTATTTGAAATTCTGTTATGTTAAGCAAAGATAGAAATATCATAGAGAATTCATGACACATGGAGTTGTATTTTGTAACTGCTAAAGCAAGATTAGTGATATAAATTACTCTCAATCATCAAGATTATTTAGATAACATTCACAAAATTGCAGCAGTTCCAGACTTGTACTGTTTGAATATCTTATGATAGTATTCTATTTAATTGACTGTACACAGCCTAAAAGAGGCAGTTTTGCAAAATTGCTTTTTATTTCACTTTACTTTGGCATCTGAGAGACCACAGAAACATGAGCAAAAGGGCAGTGAACGTGGCTTGAGGAAAATTGGAGGAGACAATCTTACTTTTACTGTCATCTGAGTTTCACTGGTAATGCCTGACACTCATGGGGGGAAAAAATTAATTAAACAGGTGTGGAACTTACAGTAGCATTTAGCACAAGCAGTCTATTTGTTATGTAGGACTGATTTAGGTTTTTTGATTCTTCTATGTGCTCGCTCCTAGTATCCCCCTAAAACACTTTTTCCCTAAATCGATGTGCAGCTCCAGCATCTGATCATTTGTTGTTCTTCACCTGGTGCCTGAAGTCAAAGGACTGAGTTGTACTTTTCAGTTATGGACAACTGCAAGTGAGAAGCAATTCCTCCATCAGTTTAGGACAAAGGTGGCTTTGCAAAATGTTTTTCAGATCAAGTATCCCACTGCAGCATTTTCTCTGTTAGAAATTAATATCAAATAATAAAACAGAGTATGTATTTGGTTTTAAAAGTCACAGTAAGAATATTTGAATATAAGAGTATTCATTAATGCGAAGTACATTGCTATTGTATGTAGGCCAGATACCAGTGTAAAATATTCTGATTTATTGAAAGGCTGGACCTGATGCCAGCTTTCTAGGCAGTTCTAGAAATGAAGACAAAGGTCTCATTTTCCAAAATGACAGAATTTCACTAACCAGATGCAGCTGGAGCAGCACTGATTTCCCAGAGGCTACTTAGCATCCCATAGTTGATATTCAAGGCACACTTTTGAAAATTTGGACTAGAGGATACTAACCCCATTTGTCCTTGTTTTATATTTGGAAATATCAGTGAGCAACATGTCTCTAGCCTGGTGGGTAACTGTAGAGATGCTTCTTTATTCATACTGGTAGTGCTTCCTAATCCAAGAGCAAAAGGTATGTGTGCAATGGCTCCTGCACACCACTCTGAAAGTACTAAGTATCCTCCACCCTGAACACTAGTTTGTGTTCAGCTCAGGATTTATCAAGCATTAGGTAAATTGCTTAGAATGAGCTTTCAGAGATTAATTTTCCCATTAAAATTAATTTAATATAAACACTTTGTAGCATTTGTGCAAATTCATTGCTTTTTCTAAATCTTCTCCCTAACTGGCTAGACTATATGAGACAATTTAAGAAAAGCTACTGCATGGGAGAGCAACTCCACCCATAGGAATTCAATTCTTTTTAGTCACCTGTATGTTCACAAGACATTTTTAGCTACTTATGCAGCTCTTACTGGTAAATTTGAAAAACTCAGGACTAAAGAGATTTTTCTTGGTAAATGGTTAAGTTTTATATTTCACCCTTATAGTTACTCCTACTGTGCTTCCCTCAGTGGTAATGCTGAAATAGTTCTGAACTAGTAAAATAAACCTTTAAAAAGTTTCAAGCAGATTTTCTTGATTTAAAAATGATGATTTATGATTATGCGAACTACGTTTAATATGCATTAGGAATTCAAATGCTGTTGCAATAATTTTTTAGTAAAAGCTGCTTTTTAGAACTACCTTTGCACATTCTCTCCACAAGCAATAATTCTTCATCTATAGAGTAATTTATTTCTTCTGGTTTTAATATGTTACAGATGAATGGTTGTATGTCTTTCCTGTTAGAGCATTACAAGACAGGCCACTTTTGCATTAGGCTGGTACTACAACAGATACCTGTGGTGCTCTTCATGGTTCATGTGGTACTAATTTAAATGGGAAGTTGCACATATTTCATTGAAACACTTGGTAAAGCCAGCTTTCACAGAAGGGTGCAAATGATGGACTGTTCTCTGTGTGCAGCTGAACTGCTCTAAATGTGTCAGTGAGGGTTATGGATCATTTCATTCACCCATCAGCTCTGGTCCGCTGTGTGTACAAATCACAGTATAGTGTCATCCAACAGAACATTCCTGACAATACTAGAACATTTATAGTACTGCCATTTTTAATAGGAGTTCTGCAACCCTGTTTAAATAGTATTACTTCTTTAACTCTTTAAACCCTGAATTTAAAGTAATTTTTGGTTTCCTTCTCTGTTAGCTGCAGTGCCCCCAGTTTGGATTTTTTGCTCATTTTTCTTGACTTCATGGCTAGTGGGAAAGGAAATAAGACACACTCAAGGTTAAAGGTAAGTTACATCTAGGAGCTACATACACAAAGCTTCAGTCTCCATAAATGGTATGTTATTTTCTGGGCTTTTTCATGTTTTTTTCCTTAGAAGTGATCTTTGGATAATTCAATATCCCCTGAGCATACAGTGCCTTTAAATATCAAACAGTCCACCTTCATTCTCTGTCAGGAATTGATTCAATTGATGATAAATGTTACATGATTAGGGAACCTTTTGTCTTTCCATTGTCAGGATGAAAAACATTTTTGGCAGCTGCACTACAGTATTTTCCCATTACCTAAACTTTGCAGCTGAGAAAAGAAAAAAATTCAAATGAAACCTTGTCAGTGGCTCCTTCTCATGGATGTAAGAAACTGCACCAAGAAACCTAGTATAATTACAATTGTTATAAAAGCAAAGGCATGTATGTTGTTTAGGGAGTGCTCAACTATTTTAGTGTTTACTTTTGTTCTCTTACTTCTCCTGTGTTAGAACTGATCCCTTCTATTCCTAATCAAGGGTTGTGGGTATTCATCTTCTCCTGAAGAACTTATCTAGGTGCAAGGGAGATATTCACACTGGTGAATACAAGGTGGCTCATTCAATGTACTGAAGTTTTAAACTCTTGTTAAACCAAAGCCAACCATTACTGGACATTGCCAGGCTCCTAACTCAGATTTTCAGGTTTCTCCATGGACAATAGGAAGACTCACTGTCTATGTCAGGGACCAAAATTAGGCGTTTGAACCTACACAATATGAAAATTTCCTGGCTGGCAAATTATGGATTTAGAAACCTATATTTAAGAAATAGGGTTTGAGAAGCTTTAGTTGAAATTTTGACAGCTGGTATTGTCCCAAATCAGTTTACTATACTGTAGCCCTTCAGAGTGGCTAACTTTTGGTCAATGACACTTTATATACCTAATTTCTGAGTTTATACAACATACTGTTATTCTGCATATCTCTTAGATACACAGGGATTGCTCTGGAAACAGCACTCTTCATCAAAACAAGGCAGAAAACAGCATTATTTTTTTTATTTGGACAACATAGGATTTTTTTCTGAATGTGTCCAATCCTGCAAATCTGTCCTGGCTGAAGTTAATAATACTAGAAGAATTTCTAACACCACTAACCATTTTCTTTACTTGAAAGTAAGATCCTGGTTCATCACTGGCAAACACTGTACATGCAAGAATATGGGTTATTTAGTCCCTTCTAGCTGTGGCAGAGAATACTTTCCCATGGACAACACAGCAAATGTCAACAGTGTTTTATTTTTACTGTTTCAAACAAAACCCCATGCTCATGCTGTATAGACACATTACCAATGCACCCACAAATAGGACCATGATGTCTCATGTATTTTTTTATTATTGATTTAAATGTATCATTTTTAAAATTTCTCTTAGGCTCTTCACAGAAACTGAATCTTTTCACTGCTTTTAGGTACCAGATAAAAGGTAGTTTGGGGAGGCCACTCTCCAAAGCCACATAGTGACATCTTCCTTCTGCCTTTTCTTCCCTTCCTATTGACAAGATGCAATGGCAGCTCAAGAGGTTAAAGAAATAGGAAGATGAATAGGAATATCTTCCAGTGGAATCTTTCCTGTTGCAAGAACTACTTTCTTTATTCTCATATTTCATGTCAGGGTTAGGGCCAAGTTCTGCAAGGTTGGAACAAAATTCCTGTCATAATTTTTAAATCAGAGATAATTAGCAAGCATTTTATTTGACTTGGAAGTATGATATAATTACTCTTTGAACACTCTTACTCCAGCAATAGCTTTTGCTTCTAAGCTTTTGATTTTTCCGTAAATTTAAATACATATTTGCTGAACATATTTGAAAAAAAATCACACTGTAAAAAATGAAAGTTATTAAGTTCACTGTGAGGATAGTTTTGAACTTAGTTTTCCTCTTATGTGTATGACAGAAAGTTTTCTACCACTGACTTCATTGAGAGGAATGTGAATTACTATTTCTGCTTATGTAAATCAATGAAACTCCATACTGGTATCAGTAAGCCTGTCAATATAAAATAACTACAGGATTTGATCATATTTGCCCTGTGAGATTATTACTGCTGGTTTTTTTGTCTTTGTTGGCAACATCTCTCTTCTGAGAGCCAGAGGGCAAGGGCCCATTCTTGGCTTTTGCAGATATGCATGCTGTGTTATGGAGACACTCCAGCTTCTCCTTAAATAAACCCTAACAACACCATTCATCCCCCCTGTAAATGAAAAGAAAATCCATTATACTTTCCAATTTCTGAAATTAAAGTTGACAGACAATGGCGATATGCTCTGAATATATGATTGAAATTATTTGCAAGATTAAAACACATAAATTACTCCATTTCACACCATGTGTAAATAACGTTTCTTTCTGCCCCTTCATACAAGACTGCATGTTTGGGAACAGTCACTTTTTCTTTAAAAAAATCTATTTTTTAGAAATGAGACATGATTTCCTGCCAGGGAAGCTGACAGAGGAAAAAAAATGGTGATGGAGAAGATTCTTTTCATCTGCTTCTGAATGATCACTGTGTGATGCTGCTTCCTAAATTCCCTAGCTAAGAGCCAGCCTCACTACAGAAAAATTACTCATATCCATTTCCCAAATTGAGTAATGGCAAGCAGAGATTCTTGGAATATGTCTGCGCTTCACAATGAAAGGCTGTGTTGGACGTACTCTAGCGCGCTCGGAGCAAGCTGCCGAGTCTGTATAGCGAGGATACAAGCATGTGACGCAGAAGCCATAAAACCACATTAAAGTAGCATAGCCCTGACAGACAGGACTAATAAGCCCATATGCAGTACCTCCTGCTCCAAAGATAACCCACTCCCAAATTGCTTGGGTACTGCAGTGTGGGACTTCACACACAGACAGTCTTGTCAAATGCCACACAGGAATTCTATTCTCTTCCCCGGTTTCTGCAAGGGGAGGCTTATGGCTTCATCTTTAGGCTTTAGATCAGTATAGCTGGGTATTTGAAAGGCTGTACAGAGATGGGGCAAATCAAGAAAAGCATAAAGAAAATTTTGCTGAAGGGGGAAGTTCAGCACGGCTCACTGTTGCCACTGATTCTAAATTGCAATCTTTCCCAGGGAGAGTTCTTATTTAGGAGGCTTGAAAACTGATGATAACTACGATTTTTTTCAAAAGCGGTTATGTTGGTTTTGTTTTAGTTTTGGTTTTTTTTTAGTTTTGGGTTTTTTTCTACCGAGTGTGTACCCATGTGCTGTGCACCAAGCAATTGACCTATGTAAACCTGTAGAGAAACACGCTTGCCGTGGCACATGGTTGTAAGGAGTTTGACATTATCTTGAATATGCTGTCGTGATTGTTTGACAAAGCATTAGTAACACAGGTTGTGTTCGAAAAAAGCAATAATGATGAAAAATGCGATTAAAAGTTTAAGAACCGGGCCACGTTTCACAAATACTGATTGCTTAATCACCATTTACCCATTGACCAATATGACTCTAACAATGAACATTTGTTTTCAAGGAAACATGGCAAGTTCCAAACTGATTAACAAAATGTTAAATGAGTCTTCCCTTTCCCATTCCTGTGCTCATTTTTGAGCCCCAGTACATCGTATTCCTACATCTCACACAGTTATGCAACGTGCAGGTTAGAATTAGTGGAATTCCTAACCCATGAGAGAATTGCAAACACTTTTCCCATTGATATTCCACAAAGGAAGTGAACTTGGAAACTAATGTGGTTTTGGGGGAAAACCTGAATAGAGGTCTTAGTGGTGTTCAGTTTTCAGGAGTTGGCATGTTGTTCAGTTTTGTCCAATTATCAATAAATAAGAGGGATTAGCTGCTGGTAATGGTGCAGTGGACAAAAGATGCAGGTCACATGCAGTGAATTCAGAAAAGTGAGAGTGTACTTAGGAAAAAAAGCTTTTCTAAATTAGCAATAAAAAGAGATGATTAGGTTAACTGTTTAGTTTCTAAAGTAGATAAATCCTGATGATATGAATTCACTGCTGAATTATACCCTGAGTGATATGTCAAGGTTCATCTAACTTTCATCTTCTTACTACAAAATAATCATTTAGCTCTTCATCTAACCTGCTGCACAGAAAGCCAAGCCTTTGGAAACCGATGAATATGACCTTGAGAACTGAAACTAAAAGAGAAGACAAACAGAAAAGAAATTTCTACTGGTTAAAATGTAGATTAATGATTTTAGAAGTTTAAATGTCACTCTGTCTATTTGCCTGAAATTTGTCCTGAAAGGAAGACTAAAAATGCTTAAGTCTCTAAGTACAGAATGTGAGCTTTAACAGAAGGTGTTCAGTACAGAAAGCATGTTGATTTATGTTATGAACAGTTCCCTAGCTTTTATATTCCCTCTTTCAGTATCAATTTAAGCAGTGAGGTAATCAAAGTTAATTAAGAAAAATTTGGTATTTAGAGTTTAGAGATGCAGATGCTTTGAGACTGATATTTTACATTGTCCAGAAATCTGAGAAACAGTAGATCAGGAGTGATTCATATTCGCAAATTAGTTTGGAGGCTTGGAGCAGGGGATAAAAAAGCACCTCCTACTGAGCACATAGAATATAGGTATTCAGTAAATCTTTGCCACGCTAGTTCTTCAAGTGAACAGCAGAGAAGGACACAGTAAGGCAAGTAAGGGCCCAGCATCAGAAATTTTAGCCAGTGGAACATTATCTAAAATATGATATTACAGACTACGCCATCAGCTGATAAATCCTACTGGACAACATATTCCCTACAGAACATCATACACAAGCAGTTTCTATCCAATTCATTATATGTCTGAGTGAATAACTTGTGGAAGAAGTGAAAAGAGAGCTTATAGTATTTGCAATATATTTTAATTTTAAAACCCCATTTTTTCTGGAAGCTGGCATGATGGACACTCTCAGTTTCTCTTCAGTACATGGAAATTGATATTTCAAGTTAGTTTAAAGCCCTAGGTAACATGACAGGCACAGAAATGTCCACTTGTAGTTCTGTTGTTTAAAATAACTGTCTTAGATGCCTCTTAAACACCCTTTCATCATGCTTGTGCTGAGAGCGCCAGAAATAGAGATACCTCTGTCTGCTTTGTGTATTAGTTTTTGTCAACAAGCATCAAAAGAAGAAAAAAAGACATGGCTGGGCAGCTTGTTCCATGAAGAAAATAAGACACCAGCATCTTATAGATATTATTTACATGCCTCCTGTGCTCCCAGCACAAACATTCAAAGTTTGAGGGAAGGGCTGGGAGTACTACAGCAGAGCTCCCCTGTTTCATCCCATGGAGCTGACCAGAGCTGCTTAGGGGCTGTGCTGATGAACTTCCAGAAGTTTACCACTTTCCCAATCAGCTACCATATGGTATTAAATCCAACACACATAGCAAGGGATGTTGTTCAGTTTTGATTAGAGGAGGTTGGAGACACATATTCCATTTTATGAACTAAAATACCTGCTGCACTTGGCTTGTGGATTGTACTTTTCTCAGGTATATGGCCTGGAAAATGGCTGATCTGTGCCAAGTAAGTGATGTTTATCAACTTGCAGCTTTTTATGAACACAGGGGAGAAAATGTGTATAACAGGATTATAAAGACTTGAATCAAATCCAGACAAACTGTTCTTGTTTTCTAATCTGCAAACGTAAATACTGTTATAGCTCTGAAAGCTGAAAAAAAGTGTAACTTTCCAAATAAAATTCTATTAAACTCTGCAAAAATAATTAATGTAATAAATATGCTTGTGCTATATTAGGCAACAAACCTCATACTATTCTCTCTTCTTATTTTCTTCCTGGGTAACTCAGTACTATCAGTATTCTAAGGCCTTGAACTATATAAAGTGCACTCACATAACTATCACCACCCAAAGCCAAGTATTTCAGGAACATACAGCAGCAAGTTATAAACAAAAAGTGGTTATGATTATATTGAATACAGTTTGGAGCCAGGATTTTCTACTGCAGTTTTGTAGTAGAATGTTATATAGATTCCTTATTAAGAGGCTATAATTGCTGGAAGTGGGATAGAATGTTTGTTTTATGAGACTATGATTCTATAATAAAGGTGGCAGTAGAGGAGATGACTGACAAAAGTTAATGACACATATAGTTAAGAAATACATTCTCTACAGTTTGCAGATCATGTCTTGTGATGTCAACTAATCTTTTTATTCAGGCTCCCCTGATAACTAGCTGATTCACTAACTTGGACTACCTTAGAATAGTGGATATTTCATGAATTAAGTTGCCCATATATTTGCAAGAGGAAAAACTGTACTAAGTAAATTGGTTCTGGATGTATAAATTGCTTTTTATCTGAAGTTCAAAAATTCAAAGATCAGTCTCTTTTCTCACCATATTGCATATTAAGGATATTCATTTTTTATGAAGTATCATGCTTGAGACTGCAGAAAGTCATAAATATGAGCAGTCATTTTTCTTCTCCTTTTGAGGAACAAAGTTTCTGGTGCTTTTGTCAACTGTACAATGACAGCAAATGGTCCATTCAAATGAATTGTCATCGTGCAACATTTTGTCCCACCAAGCCTGTAGGACTCTCTTGAGAATAATGTAGTGCTGGTTAAAAGTAAAGCATCCAGATCCAGGCTTGCTACCGAGATCTCTTGCTCACTGGCTGATGGTGTCACCGGGAAGCTGTCTCTGGGATCAAAGAAATGAGGGAAAGGGAAGCAGTGTCAGTCTGCAAACTCCCATCTGTTAGGAGGATTCAGGGCCTAGTTTAGTGACTTACAGGTACAAAACAGAAAAGAAATCAGCGAGCTGAAGTATTTAAAGAAAGGTGTTTACAATTCAGTTAATGTTTGTGTTCTGATTGACTGAGGATTTCTTCATGTACAAGTATATCACAAATCTAAGTTTTGTGTCCTTTGGCTCCTAAAGTCTCAATAAATGAGTAAGTTCTGAAACTTCCACAAAGTTTCCCAAAAATTATCCCCACTAATTGGATTCACTTCACGCAGTAGTTTATTCACTTTCTGATATTCCCTGTTCCCACATGTGCTAAATCTGACCCATACTTTCACTAGGCTTGCTATTTCAAATTTCACATTGATTTTGTGGATTTCCTTTGGACTGACACCATGGAATAGCGCAAAAATATGGTTCTATATTAATTAAATATCTAGTACACTGACAATATTTTAGTTATACTGGAATATAGTGACACCAATAATATACGACTAGATATTTACCTTGTTCTTGACAGGGAATGCTGGATTATGTGTCCAAATGGAAGACAGTCCTTTGCTCAGCCTGAACTACTGCCAGCTATCTCTGCTGTGGAGAAAAGAAATAGAAACATAATTTATTCCTTTTTATTGTTGCTATTGTTGTATTTGAGAAGCTATTAAGGGGTTGTTGGGGCTCTCCTCCTTTTTTTGTTTAAATTTACTACAGTGGTTGACACTCCAGTATCAATGGCTAGGTTTTGCCATATTAAGAAATCATATGTATGCAAGTAGTGGAATACATTTACACACTTAATTCTTCACAACAGTTTTGGCAAGCAGTACTTACATTTTATCTTTCCTGTAACTAGACTTTAATACACTACATTTCCATTTACTTCTGAAATCTCCTCTAAAAGCAGGGTTGAATGAAAGGCAAAAACAGTCTCTCTGCTTCAAAAAGTGTTTGAAAGAAGAATGAGCAGAGAAAATACATAAAAAACAAAAAGAAAGGTAACAAACACACTTGTGTTTGTTTCCATGTGCAACACTGTGATATGGATATGCTTTTTTGCTCATTTGTTTAAACAAAAAAATACTTTCAGGCCAGACTTTTTCTTTTACACTGATGACAATGACACCCAAGTATACGCAGGGTCTAATGGAACAGTTAATATATCTCTGAGATAATGCATTAATTATTGCAAGTAAAAGTGCAGAATTTAGTGCTCTGAGCTTTCATTTATTGTTCATTATTCTTTTCCCTTTTAACGGTTCTGTCTGTACTCATGGATATGCACATGCATTGTCTGACATTTTGCCATATATTAACTAACCACTATCTTACAGCCATGTAAGGTGTAAAGAGCCAAGCTTAGAAAGGGTAGCAGAGCCAGCTCAAAGTTCATTCTCCAAGGGCTAAAGATAAAAGTGATTGGGTTGAAATCATAAGTTTCCAAGGAGATTTTTATTTTAAAGAAAAAAAAGTTGTTTTCAAAAACTAAATTCAAAATTCAATTTTTTTTGAGTTTTCATTAAAGCTGTTTCAGTAAAAACAATTAGGCATTTTAGGTACCTGAGCAAAAGCCTATTACCATACTGCATTTCATGCATCACCTCACAAACCTCCAAAACCTTGCATCGCCCTTAACAAAGACATTTCAACATGTGTATTTCATTTGTTCCAGAAAATCATCCCCTAACCCCACCACACTGCATCTGTGTGAAAGATTTGCAAGCTGTGGATAAGCGTGCTGTGATTGCCAACACTTGTGAGGCTGGAGGGATACAAGGAAGAGCAGAAATCTTCAAAAACCTTTAGGTGAGACAACTTCCCTAACTTCAGCTAATCAAGCAGAAGAACATAGAGGACTGGTTCTGTGTGACTCTGACACAGTGGTAAGTCCCTTCTGCAGCAATAGGGACTTCATAGAACCGCAACTGAAGCATGGCTGCACGAGACAAAAGATCCAAATAAGGTGAAAACATCAACAAAAATGAGAAAAGGTTCAGTTCTGTACGTGCTCACTTCACTCTTGCATATGCACATAGGAGGTTCCTCAGCAAACTGATTAAAACTTGTGGGTGTAAATGTCCAAAAAGGTAAACTTTGTGCACAGAAGAGTCTTTATCCCACAATTTCTGAGCAACTGATGGTGCAAATACCTCTGCCACAAAAAGAAGGTTAGGTGTCACATAGCTTCCTACACATTGGGCACAATTCCTTGGCAAAGTGCACTTCTTCCCAAGCTCAAGATGTGGAAGAGAATGATGGAAGTCCATGAAGAGTTGGTGCTCTGTACTGAGAGAAAACCTTCAGCTCTGCAACCACACCAGGTGTTGTACCATTATCCTCAAGGACGTGAGAAAAGCATTTTTTTTTATACTTGTGATGTCCTTCTTTCATCCATAGGGTCATGTTTCAGCTCACTGTGACGCACTGGCCCCCTTGTACATGTCCCCTGTCTCTCCTCCCTCCTGCAAAGATGGCTCCCAGCCTCCTTGTTGAAAAGCTCCTCCAGTTGGTAGCAGGGGTTCCTGCAGATGAGGGATGGAGCACACGGATAACATGATGGAACATGGTGGAACGTGGATCAGACCACACTGCCTGGCAAGACGTTTGGTTTCGGAGACAGGAACTTCAAGCAGGGACCTTCACAGCTCTGATCTTTCCAGACTCTATGTGTATGTACCCTCCAGCACACTCACAAACTACAGGTTTTTCCTTATTGTCCCAAATGGGACAGGTTACCTGCAGCCCAGAGGCTGTTTTCCACTGTGTGAGCACTCAAGGAAAACCTAAAAGTACATTCATGCTGTTAGTCTATGAGATACGGGGTTTATGGGGTAACACATGCACTTAGACGCCTAAAGATTCTTTGATATAAGGGAAGCAGACGTGTATGTGTCTGAGAGATGGTGGAAGTTTAAATGTGCACTTTCATACCTCTTCCTTACCAATCATTTTCTGAGTTCCTCCCTTCTGATCCACTGATATGTGAAAATATACACATATATGTGTATACTGACACATATGTGTATATTCATATATAAATATTTTTATATGTGCGTGTATATCTGAACTTGAGCTTCTTCTTTGATTGTTGCATGAACAATTTATGGGTAAGTTATACCCCTTAAAGTTGCTGAACTTGTCCCAGATAAAAGGATCACTAGCTATACCAATTTATCAGGGAATCCTATTCTCGCTAAATAGATATTAAAACAATATCAAGATTCAGTATTCCAATCTGAATGGTTTCAACTGAAAAAATATCCTAATGCTGGAAAGTCTAAGTAATACAAAAACCCTTCAGAAAGGCCCATTGTGGTAAATGGATCTGCACCTGTGGGAAACATCAAAGTCAGCATGTCTTTTCCTTTGAACTGAATTCTCTTTTATCATCCATTTTTTTTCTATATGTTTATATAGAAAAATACAATATTATTAGCTCTGTCATCCTTCCACCAATATCGTGAGTTAATCCAAGTCAGAGCACTAGATAAACTACATTTTCTTTGGAGATATTAGTGCAAGCAGAGGGTATTTATTTACCTGCTCCTATCCAAGAGCATGATGCCAGAATTTTCAAGTGTTTCCTGCAGAGGTCTGCTTCCACTAAAATCACTATTGCTTCAAAAATTCATACAAAGTCTTTTGCTTCCAAAAATCACACATAAATTTTCCATTAGGGGAACTTCCTTCTATGTTGTCTTAAGACTGAGCAAGATATAGATATCGTAAACAGATACAATAAAAACTGAATTCAGGAGTTTTTCTTGTTCTCTGAATAACTAGGGGTGGAGAAAGGCTGGGTCACATGCATGGTACAAATATATTCAGTGATACCAATTTCCTGTAGTGTTTGCCCAATAGATTGCTCATAAATATTAATGTTTTTTCAGCTGGGATATTTTTCCATGTTAGTGGTACCATTTTAGGGAATAGTCATAGATTAAAGGCCACATTTTGACAATCTAGCAAGAAAATTATTCTAAAGACTTTCAAATATTAACGTCCTTAAAATGAAGCTAAATATGAATTCCTTATCCATAACCCCATTATTAATTAAACAGTATTGTTGGAGTGTTCCTTTTCAGAGTCTAAGAAAGTAAATTGCATCAACTTCAGGCTAAATGCTTCACAAAAGGTAGCAATGTATCACGAAGGATGACTATTCATCTCAAGAAATTGGTCAAAACCCCTTGTACTCTTTTTTCCTCTAGGCACATGTATACTGTTAAAAATAGGAACAAAATATTCCACAGAAGATAAAACTGAAGTAATAATTGCCCATAATGAATAGAGACTACAACTTATGAAATCAGTAGTACTGAAAGCATCTAGGAATACCATTAACCATATCAAATATGAATTTTGAAGACACTGTCAGAGCTCATCTGCCACCTTCACATACCTTAGTCTTAGCAGGAAGCTTATAGTTAAAAAAACCCCAAAACCATAAAATTGTCTGCATAGCAGCATTAATGACGAGAGTCAGGAAAAAAACGTTGTATGAGTTTCCCCTTGTCCTTTTTTTGCAAATCTCTTTTCCCTTGAACGGCAGTGTTTTGGACATGCCAAGTTAGAATAACTTTTTAAAGTCTTTCTGTTGGGAAGTCACACTCTCATTCCATGTTTTGTAGTGAGCAATCTCCCGTGGCGCTCTCTGCCCAGCCAGTGAGGTGACCACGAGCGCCGGGCACCCACCCGCACGGGAGGGGATGAAGGAGGCTGCTCGCAGGGCACAGGAGGGTCGGTGAAGCTCCAGCACGGGCTCTCCCAACCCACCGGTGGTAAGGGCACGTGGAGGAGGAGGAAAGAAAGAGGAGGGACTTCTTCGTGGGAAAACAGGAGAGGGTTTATTGAACGGCAGTTCAACAGAAAGCCAGGGAAAGGCACGAAGAAGCCAAGAAGTGCTTTTGACAGGGGGCTTTATACCCCTATGAAAAGGGACGGGGGAAAATATGAAATAGCCAATAATGCAGTGACACGGGGGCTGTACTAAGGCGGGAAAAGGGGTACAGAGCCAATGAGAAATAACGTGGGAGGGGAGAAATAACATGGGCCAACGGGGGGTCGAGGAACACAGAACTTTCTAGAGGGAGAACCAAATATAGGGAAGAAGGGGAGGAGATGGCGGTGGCCAATTATGGGCATATGATCTGCATACCCTACATGGGTACCAAACCAATGCACCTGCTGGTCCACTTGGTATTGCTGGCCGTGGCACTGGCCGTGGCACGCTGCAGCACAATCTGTCTGTCCAGATCTTGCAGGAAGTAATTAGTGGAAACATACAGAGGATGAAGAGCAGTCTATCACCACAAGTGGAGATTTTGAGTCTAGGAGCCAGGAGAAAATGGTATCATTTTTTCACAGGATACAATATACTGTATCCTACAGTCATTGTATGTCTCTCTGCTAGAGAATGAGGATCTCATGCACCCTGCACACTCCTCTTAGGAGTTTTAATGCACATCTTTAGGAACTTTGTGTGACAACATGATGACAGTGGTGTTTTTGTTGTTACCACAAGCCTGACAGTGGTCACAAGAGAACATATCCTTGTCTGTAAAACAACAATGTTTTATCCATGCTCATAAGTTAAGAGAATGAGTACTCCGTGTGCCTGCAGCTAGGTTGGAAGTAAAAGAGGATCCTTCTTACCCTTATTTGTTTCTTGACTCCTTCCCTTCTGTAGTATTATAGACAAAATTGTCCATGAAGACACAACCCATAAGGGTGATATTTATAATAAACTCTTAATGAGACTTCCTCTGCACCCTCTTCAAAAAAACCCAAAAAATTACAAATATGGAAAATCCTTGCATATAGAGCTACCTGCTATGTCTTTATTTTGGTTCATCTAGGCTTTAAAGAGCCTCAGTTTGTGATTCTGAGATCTCTAATTACAGATACATCTCATTACTTCTTGACTGGCAACACTTTCTTCAGCTAAACCTGAAAACATTGACCAGACGAGCCTCACTCCTCTAGCAGACTGAATACTGCTCACTTATTTGGAAGCTTTCACCTGGGGCTCCTGAGGGTGTGAGCACTGTACCCAGTTGAGCTATTAGACCTGCATTTCCCAAAAGAACGTGAAAGGTATTTATGATATTTGCCTTATGCACTTGCACCTGTACAACTGGATGTTTTTGTTAACTGGAGCCATGAGTTTCTCCTTTGTTGCTATCCTTCTGTAATATCTACTGCACTGCTGTCACTCTGTGCTGAGCTCTTTGATATAAAGCATCTTTCTACTTTTATCTTTATTGATGTGTATTTATTTATTTTAGAGATAGTTTGTGCTAGAACACATACACACATATGAAATAAATAGGTGCACTTTAAAGAAGCTTAAAGAATAAAATCCAAATGTCATAAATTAATCTGCATATTGTGAAAATAGGCAGTAATTCAAACTGAAAGGATGACCATAGAAATCTTTGTAAAATGTTTTTTTCTTTCTTAGGAAGATATGAAAAAGAAGATATACATTTATGGGAATGTTTCTTAGTAAGGGTAATAATACAACAAGGAGGAAAAAAGAAGGATCAGTGATTCATTAGAAACTATTTTTCATTCTTCTGAAATATGAAAAGAGAAAATGAAAGAAAACACAGTAAAATCTCATTTACTCTGGAGAAGCACAGACTTGTCAAGGATATTATCATCAGGATTTGAATTTTCTTCCTCAGTTAACAGGATTTCTTTTTGGCTAAAAAGGAATTTCAAAGCATCATTAAAATAAAACACCATCCTATTAAAAAAAACCCAAGCCCTTAATTCTTCTAGAATGATTTTGACAATTAGAAAACACTTCTAGAGGGCAAGGTCAGCAGCTTCCTTGTTTATTTTGCCTAGGCTAAAGGAGGAAAGAGTAAAATAAGTGCGTATCATGATGCTTTAGTAGTAATGAATTGTTACTATTTAATTTTCTCATGCTTAAAGAATTCTCACTGTAAGAATACCTTTAACTAGGAGTAAACACTCTGGAAGATTATGAGGCAGATACATATTTTGCACATTTTAAGCAGATTGCGAACATTCAAAAAGTTTTGTTTAGTGTTCATTTCTGATGTTTGACTTAATTCTGAAATAAGATCACCCTTTTTCAGATCTCAGAAACTATAACTAAGAATGTTGAGAAAGACAGAAGAAAAAGATGATTTTATGAGTAACCTTCCAAAATACAAAATATGAGGGCTTTCCTAATGAAGTCTTTTCTCCTGGAAACCATTGTGGTGAGGATAGCTGAGTAAGAGTATTAAACCAACAATACAAATTTCCAACAGCTGGTTTCTCTCAAGATTGAGGAACTTATGCAAACTGATGAACTGTGTGAAAAAATGTGGTTGGGTAAAATACCAAGTATAATGCCAGTAATTTAAACACATTTTTTTAGGGTTTAGTTCCTTATAAACAGTTCTTATTCATCACAGTGTCTAATGGAAGATTATTTTGAACTGGAGCCAAACTTGGAACCTTTTATTAGAAATGTCTAAATGGGATATTTGACCACTTAAAAAGTCTTTGTGTCTAAGACTTTTGAATCAGAAAGTTATTCAATACCACTTTTTTCCTACACACAGTTTCATTTCAAATTGACATTTTCTAATGAAAAAAGTAATATTGTTAAAGAGAGTTTTTGAACGCAGAATTTCTTTAAATCAAGAAATACAAATTTCTTCAGACATTGCTGTAGGGTTTCAACCTTGTTTCTTGACAAGATCTTGATGGGAGAGCTGCTTCCAGTGTTTATAAGGCTGCAGTATGACTTATTTATCTTTCATTCTTATTTAAGGGTCATGCTGTGACCTGCAAGGAGGACTCTTCATGGACATTGATAGAGGATTCATTCTGGCACTTGTATTGCCTTCAGTGCTGATGGCAGTGGTTCCTACTGTTATCTGCACGAACCTACGATGGGCTGGTTGCACTGACTGACAGCAAGCAGTCTCTCACCTTGAGCGTAGACTCAGCACCTGGTTACGTGTTAGGGCAGCATCGTAGAATAAAAGCTTTCCTCGAAAGGACACATTTTTTGAGGGTGCTGCACACTGTCACAGGTGTTAGGTCACTTGAGTAAATATTTTGGGGTCTCCAACAGTGGTGTCAGAGCATGTAACAGTCCCAGCATCTTTAGTCTTTCCTCTCTATAATATTATTATTGTGGATATTGCATCTGTTAGACCTTTGGAGTATAGTTAGATCAAGAGTAAGACATGCCTAGAGAAGATGCTGCACAACTGGGGAGAAAAAAAAGAGGGTTTCTATGCCATGAAATGTTGGAATTGGGTTTTCTTAATCCCTCTGAGAAGTACCTTTCTTTGAGCAACAGCTCTGACTAGAAAATGTGTAAAGTGCTACATGATCAAGATAATCTGGGCAATGTTAGAAACATATGAATGTGTAGATATTATTTATACATGTAGAATTAGGTGTTTTAAAGGAATATTTTATATTTCAAAGATACCATCATTGGTTATTATCCTGAAAAATTAAATTGTGCAATTATTAAGGCAGAATATACTTATGCTACCCACTAAAATAGTCAGCCACTGGGACTTTATTTATCACTGTTGTAAAGTCTATTCAATCAGTTCCCACATCCCCCCCTCCCCACTACCTCACCTGTCACTTCCACCTAGCAGACACGCAGCTCTGCAGACACACACAGAGAAACTCAGCATTTTCTGCAATCAACCAAATAGCCTGAAGTGAAAGACAAACATGATGCCTGAAGCAATATTGCTTGATTAACCATGAATAGTTCTTTAAAGTGATCACATGAACTTTAATCTGAAAGATTGCTTTGAATTGTTAAGGGTGGAATCTGTTGCTATGAGAGTTGTCAAACAACTGTGGTGAATTTAATGTGTAATAGATGATAACCTTTGTCGGTTTTAATATTGAATTCCATGTTACTGATCCTAGTAAATAATCCTTACCTTCCCCTAGTGAATACCTGCTACATCCCAAAGCTCTACACAGTACGCAAAGACATTTTAGTAGAGCGTTTTTCATGTAAAGCACACATACTGTATAGATCTGACCTCATCACTGGCTGCCTCAGGCTATCTCCTGTATACCGTCTGTTTTCTTGATTTTCTCCTGAGGTTGTCATTATCTAAGGTTTGTAAATATTTCAGAAATTTGAGACTTGTACAGCAATTGAAAGTGCCATATTGCTGTTATACTGAACTTTCAGTACCATTCAGACATTCATTTTTCTCTATTTTATCTATTTTAGTTCTGGATAATACAAATTCTGCAAAGCATGATTTAGTTGTAATTGAATTTGCAATCTATTTACGGTCATTTTAACCAAAAGACTCCAGAGAAGCATAATTTTGATCTCCGTTAACAAAGAAACAATATATGTTGTTACTTCATATTGTGCTATTTTCTATTTGTCAAAGAGCTATATAGATTTTATGGATATTTTATGCAAGTTTATGCATGAAACTCAGCTGTTTGTAGAAACTGCTGACCTCTCCATTGAAGGGAAAAAAACCACAGAACAAAAACTGAAAACCCTTTTGTCCTTTAAAAACCCGTGGGAATGTAGTATGTATCACAAAGGACACGTGTACTTGAAACAGATTAAAAGAAGTACAGAACTGGTTCCTTCCCAGAATCTTAGTATATATGAATTCCTTTGTATTAAAGCAGCCATCATTTACTGAATATTTTTGCTTTCATGTAATTATGTACATATAGTTAGCAAAGTATCTTGTATAAAGCAGAAAGCTACAGAAGCCCTTTAAAATCTGCTTTGAAAATCATGTGTGGCATGAATTTTGGCAGCGTTATCATCACATTCATTTTTGGAAATATGCTCCAATTTTTATATCAGCTCCTGTATTGTAGCAATAATTTACTCTGATATTAACATTAGTATCCAATTTTCACATGAGATTCTTCATTCCAGTATAATTTACTTAAATATTACATTGCTAGCCATACCTGCCTACATCTTTGTACTTTTGTAGCTGTCTTCAATACACTTCTTTTTAACATTCATTATGTTAAGACTGTGATGGTACAACACCAAATGGGATAGAGAGAACAATGTGTATAGTGCAAAAAAGAGCTATTTTGATGATAGGGAGACTTAAGAGTGTTGATGGATTCTTAACATCCTGCTAAATTTTTTTATAATTTTTTAATTAACTCATTTATATTAGGACCAGAAAGTTCATTTGGTTTGCACTAATACAGGCTTTACAGATAAGAGGGAATTCCTTGAAATTTTGCTTAGCATGTTCTTATATTCAGTCATGTGGATTTCCATACTTTATATGAAACATTCAAAGTGGAGGCAATAATTTGTAAATGACACGAGAAAAAGAAATCCCAGTATATTTTCTTTTCAAAATATTTAGTGTCCACAATTCATCTGTGAACCAAGTAAATCACGGTTTCTTCAAGTGCAAGGATCGAAACCAATTACCATTAGTGACCATCGGGTGCAGCCGATCCTTTCTGTCCTGTTGCCTGAATCTCAATGATCTCCCAAGTGTGCCCATGCAATTTAACAGGAAGATCAATACACCACGGCAGTTAGCAGCAGTTCTCTTGAAGTGCTTCACAAAACATGCTACATTTCTCTACCGAATAAATGTCAAAACATTCCAACAGCTACAATTCTTGGGAGAAATTGTTCTTGTGAAACATTATTGACATACTTTAACCCACATTTCCCGCTGCTCTCCAGCTTCCTACAGGCCAGTCAATTCCGATTTGGCAAGGGCCACATCGACACATGTCCCCTGCTGACTTTGTCTGTAGGCATGAAAGATATCACGATGCAGTGCAGAAGTCCTGAGTGTCAGGGGTCAGTGGTCCAGCTCTAACCCAAGGTCAAGGTGACAACAACCTGTCTCCTGGGACTTGTCTTCATCTCTAATATGGCCTTGGAAGCAATCAATATCATTACAGAGCTTACTTTTCTAACAGAGAGTGCTACCTGATCTAAGCATTTCAAGACGATGACTTGCAAGCCTTGCTGCTTGAAAATGTCTTCATTTTCCCACTATACTGCAAAACATCTGTATTAGGTCTGGCATTGGGTTTTTTTCTTCATTTATTTAATGTGATAAATTAAATTGATTCTTTTCACTTTTTAATGGATTTCTGCAGCCTGGACTTTTTTGATCTTTGCTTGTATATTCTGGAGGTATTATAGGTAGATCAGTTATTTCTCCCAGCATCCTCTTGTGTTTTTTTGTTTTTTTGGTTTTTTTTTTGCTATTCTTTCTCCTTCTTATTTTTGTCCCTATTGTCTATTAGCAACCATTTTCTTCTTTATTTCTTTCTAGCTTTCAGGAATGGAAATCTCAGTGCTGCACCTATATGCTGGATTTACACACACACACACACACACACACACACACACACATATAAAACCCATCTTCAAATATATTCCTAAAAATATAAAAAAATGCAACATGCTTACCAAATTTGTCAGGCCATAGAGGGTTAGTGCATTGTAAGAAGTAATTACGCACATGAACAAGCTGATAACCACTGAGATAGACACTTTTATCACCTGTTTACAAGAGCTATGCTAATTTCCAATACCACAAAATGCTGCTTTCTTCAGAAATTTCAACCATGATGCCTCAGTACAAAATTCTGTATAGTTAAGGAGGTTTGTACCTCTTTTAATGTTTTTTTTTTTCCCTAGAGTATAAAAAAACCCCCAACAAACACACAGCCCAAGCAAAATATGGCAAATTTAAGTATTTTTAAAGAAGTGTTTCTATTAATTGAGTTGTGCTACAAGACACTAACAGAACTGACAATGACTTACAATCAAAACATTAAAGGAGGAATAGAACCGACCTATATTGTGTCATTAAAATTACTCAGCTTTCTCATCACATACAAAATTTGGCTTCAGATTCCCCCCATAGTAGACAACTGACAGTGAAACCTGAAAGCAAATATTTAATTCAAGAAGATCAAGGTATCCTTACATCATGCTGCTACGGAGACCTTTTTTGTCCTACATAGACTGGTAGATAAAATCAAAACCAAACAAAGTAAAACAAAATCCAAAGCCATAAATATTGCTTTAGATGTGAGTCACAGCAGTCTAATACGTCTGTAATGTACCTAGCACACTTTTGAGGTCCTTCAAAACAATAGCATTTTCAAAGAGAAAGAAAGAGATTTTTTTTTTTACTCTAAAGGTTACAAGCATAAACTTCACTTTAGGTTTTATGTATCCTGAATGAACCCTGATATCCAATTTGGTGGACAATTCCCTTCTAGAAAATGCAGATTCTACATGAACTGTTCCTAGCTGCAGAAAGGAGTTAAGGCAGAAGCTGGAAGGATGGGCTTCCTCCTCTTCCCTCCCATTTCCTTCTGTTTATCCTTTTGCATCCAATTCTCTCCTTAGATTTATTAGGCTGATGAGGCAGTTTCATTCAAGATGCAGTTGAATGACAACATTCCCAATTTACACCCAGTAAAGAAGAAGGGAATCAGTCTCTCTCTACTCACAGCAGTTCACAAAGATATTACAATCTCCAAGTCCCCCTGTTGCTGCTTGAGGACTTTCAAGAGAAACAAAAGGGCTGGCTGGGTCTTAGGTGACTGTATATGAAAGCTGCCGCAAGGCACCCCTGAAACTGAGTATATACCTGTAGAGAAAAAGTGGAAAATCTCTCACTCCTTTGTAAGAGTTCCTGCAAAACTGCCTCAAGCCTGCACAAGTGCAGTGCTTAAAATTTAGCATACAAGCATTAGCTAGATATCAAGGGCTCCAGCTAATAATTACCCCAGCTGTCAGTGTCTCCTCTTTCCACACAGGTCTTCATGCCTCCTGTACACAGATCGGTGGCCAGCACATTCTGTGCAGCCCATTCTCAGCATTGTAAAATGGCAAAATGACCCTCTTTTTACATGTCAGGCAGTGACCTTCTACACATGAGGCATAAGAGCAAGGAGAAGTAACCTATCATCACCCTGTGCCAAGGGAAATTTAGGTTGGATGTTAGGAAAAATTTTTTTACTGAAAGAGTGATAAAGTTCTGGAATCGTCTGTCTGGGGAGGTGGTGGAGTCACCATCCCTGGATGTGTTTAAAAAAAGATTGGATGTGGCACTCAGTGCCGTGGTTTAGTTGAGGTGGGGTTAGGGCATGGGTTGGACTCGATGATCTTGAAGGTCTCTTTCAGCCTTCAAGAAGGTCTCTCTTCAGCCTGGTGAGTCTATGATCCTGTGATCAGAGAAGTAACAGGAATCACAAAACTAGTGTGCTCTATTGAAACAGTGGTCTTGCATGGAAGAGGCTGCAAAGACACTTTTTCCTTAGATTAGAACACTTGTGGGCTCACTTTACCTACCTTGGTCTTTTTTCAGTGCTTCTTTGGAGGCATCCAGAAGTGGGAGTGCTGGATCAAACTTCTGCAGCCTTGCTGCATCTTGCCGGACATTGTTTCAACCACAGCCTCTTGGAGCTCTGACTTGTCTCCATCAAAGCAGACAGCATAACTGCAACTGCACTTCCTCTGCACAGAGTAATAGCTGCTAGTGGAGGAACATCGTAAGGCTTTAACCTTCCTTTAGGCTTCTTTACCAAGATGCAACTGTCTGTCCAGTAGTGTGAAAATCTGACTCTTTCTTTTCCCTGTTTACACTCTGAATTTTCAAAAGCTGTCTAGAATATTTTTTTTGCCTTTTCATTCCTGCACAAATGCTATAACAGAAACTTCTAGCATATGATTAGTAAGGTATGTTACAGACTTCTTTCTCTTCTCTGAAGTCAGGGCAGCTGCTCTCCTTATACTTCATATCTATTTTTCTATCTATTTAGCAAGGAAACTACACAGATCTGTCAGGACAGAAATTGCCAACCCAGGTGAAAAAAAACCCACCAAAAACCAAGCAATTTTGTGAAAGAGAATTAAAAGTTTTCTTTGTTACTTCCTAATTTCAGATGAAAGAAATTTTATCTTTCTATTGAAATAAATTGCAGGATATGTCTGTTTGGAAACAAAAAAATATCTTTAATAGGGAATTTTTGTTGGATTCGAGTGCAATTGTAGGACATATATAAGGAGACTCCAGTGTGCAGTAAAATCAGGCAGAAGAAGATTTATGTTGCTAAAGAAATCTGGACAGTCAAGTAGATTTGTCTGTAATGTCAGTTCTGTGTTATGAGAAGAAACTTTTAGAGAGGTAGAGAAAGGTAACAGTGGAAAGTCGGAAAAATGAAACTGTTTAATACAGATCTCTTACTTTTTTTCAAAGTGACATTTGCGGCTGACATAGAAGTAAGGTATTTTATGCTGCATCTTGGAATACAATGTGGTGAGGGGATTTTTGCATTCTCTCCACATGTTGCCACATAATAAAAAAAAGCAAAATATATGCAGATATGAGAGTTCAGTATTTTTTAAAATATATATATGAATTTAAATTGCAAGGGCTAAACAAATTGTAGGAAACATTCTCAGTGCAAACATCCTCTCCTTCTCCTCTGCCTTGGAGAACTGCAGGAAATAGTGAATTCATCCGTGGTAAGGAATGGACATCTTTTTCAGCATTAGTTGGAAGAAAGATCTGTTTTAACATTCTTGTCGTATATTTCACTCTCAAGTCTAGTTGTGAATGTGTCTCCTTATGAGAACCATCATCATTTGTATTTTAAGACTAAAGTAGTTTAGTTTTAGAATCTAAGAAGTTACTGAGACATCCAGAGCTAAGCTCCATTAAACTCTTTGACCTAAACCCTATGAAGAGCCATTAGTTCAGCAGGAAGAACATTATTGTGCCAGCACACAGTGTGAGTACAAATCCTCTTCCGCCTCTGTCTTGCCAGCTTCCCTCCCCCTAAAGTATTATGCTTTATATGAAAAAGAAGAGAACTATGTGAGACCCTAATGGATTATCAAATGAAATATGATCACCAATGGTTATGTATTATAGTTAATGTTTCATTAGTTGTAGTAAGAGCAGACAAAAAGGTTGGCTTTACTCTGTGTTTTTCTGACTTCAGCTCAGTTCTGCAGAAATTCATTGTTAAATTGTTTACCTCCTTAATTTTCAGTGTCAAGTTGTTTTTATCTTTCTATGTTCTCTTGTCTTTTACAGCCCCCTCCATCTTCATTATCGAAACAGAATTTTTTATGGGAGCTGTTGGATGGAAGATGGAATGAATGAAATGGTTCGTGAGAAGGCAATTGCTGTCCTTCTGATAGTGGGTGACATAGAACAGAATGACCCTGATGTCGTGAATCTTGCTTAGGAAAGGAAATGGTGTCAGTCAAAGGCTCTATCACCCTTTCTGGGGACCAAGTGTGAAAGTTTATTTTAGGTGCTCTCTTTCTTTTCCTAAATCCTTGTAGAATAGAGGATTTTGGTTTATTCCATAGCTGAAGTGAACACCACAGTGTTTTGTGTTGGCTGTTTGCCCAAACATCTATCTTTCACATTCACCTTTTGCAATTCACATTATTTCTCCTGACAGCAGTAGCCAGTTCCATATTTTTGGGGAAAAAAATGCAGACTTCACCATTAAGACAGAATGTGCATCCATTCTAAGGGATAGGTATGACACTTCTTAGTCTGGTGATTCCCTGCAGGAAAGATCAGCAGCTGCAACGTGATGATTCCTAATGTTAATGTGTTTGCATTCACTGTTTACAGCCTGAAAACTGGACAATTCTGTACTAATGACACCGAGAGGTGTTTGCACTCAGGTAATCTACTACTCAAGCAGAATATTCCTCAGGAAATCATCAAATTTCATAGAATCACAGATTCATACAGTGGTTTGAGTTGGAAGGGACCTTAAAAATTGCCTAGTTCCAACCCCCTTGACATGGGCAGGGACATCTTCCACTGGACCAGATTGCTCAGAGCTCCATGCAACCTGGCCTTGAATGCTGCCAGGAATTGGGGACACACAGTTTCTCTGGGCAACCTGTTCCAGTGTCTCACCAACCTCACTGTAAAGAATTTCTTCCTTGTACCTAAAACTGTTCTATTTTAGATTACAACCATTTTTTTTTGTCCTATCACTACGTGACCTGCAAAAAGTGCTTCCCATCTCTCTTCTAGTCCCCTTTAGGTACTGGAAGGTGCTGTAAGCTCTCCCTGGAGCCTTCTCATCTCCAGGCTGAACAGGAGAGGTAGTCCAGTCCTCTGATTAACTTAGTGGCCCTCCTCTGGTCTCAGTCCAGCAGCTCCTTCTTATGTTGGGTGCCCCAGAGATGGACTCCAGGTGGAGTTTCTCATATCACTTCTCTACCCTGTATTACAACGGCATTATACAATTATTTCTACTGTACTGCTGAGGCTTTATTACTGGCGCAAAATAGATTTCAGTTACAGGAATTTTCTTCTGTGACTCTCTTCTGAGGCCTGATTTTAGTGTAATCTTCTCTAACACCACTACCAGCAGGTGTTTTGTATTCTGTAAAGTCAAGAAGCCACAGAGAAGCTCAAGAAAAGTAATTTGCACTCTGCCCTGGAACCCTCTGGCTCTAATCAGGTCCAGAGCATTGGGAACTTTGTTCGTTTGTGCTTGGCAATTTCTTATAAACTTATTTTTGAAGTCAGCAGTTGTGCTTCTCTATAAAATGCAGAATTTCAGAATTTGAGACTTATCACCTGCAAGCTCAATAACAGCCTGGCCTTTGAAATATCACCTTGTTCTGGATACTAAAATTTAATACTTTATTTCAATCACTAGGGACATTGGCCTATGATGTTGTCAAGACCCATGATATAACAGATGCAGAAAGGCGGACAACAGAACAGCATGTTGCTTATAAAATCAAGCAAAGCACTTTTCTGTTTGAAAAGAACTAAGCAGGTTTTTCTCCTCTTCTCTTTTTAACAGTTTTCAAAGTATATTCAAATACTGTCTGAGTAATTGCATAACTTTGTAAATACATAGCTTTCTTTGCAGTGAAAGACCCTCTAGAAATGCTTTCCATGTAATTTTTCCTCAAATAAATCTTAATTTCAAGTGTTTGATGATTTTTTTAGAGTATCCAACAGTTCAACACTAAGCAGTAGGTCGAGTAATAGGTGTGTAAATTGATATTTTACAAATGATTATTTGAAGCAATTGTCCAGTGTAATGCTTTTTCCGGTGTCTCCTTTTATATAGTAATGGTCTTGGTTACCAAAGACTGAGCGCATTTCAGCATTTTTATGAGCACTTTTCTTAATCCATTCAGTTAGCAATGTTCCACTCCAGTGCTGGTGACAACACAGTTGCTTCAGCAAACAATGAGGTCAGAGACACTTGCTACTGACCTCAGCAAAATAATCAGATAATCGATTGAAAGGAGAAAAAACCAGTTCTATACTCATCACCATAGTATTTAACTGTCATATATAGAATGAGAGTCACACCAATTAGCTTTGTCTTTCTCTCTCCCCTCATCCTAAAGACCAAATTTCCCTGGTCTCCTTCAGGGGCACTATTCCCTGTGGTCTAAATCCTTCATGTTCAGTCTAAGGGAGTCACTCCATATTGTCCTGAGCATGAGGCAAACTTTATTTAACAATTGCATTTACCACATAGAGATATCCAAGAATAATCCACAATCTGTGCGCAGTTTTGGGTTCTTAACCACGTACTCACAGGGAAATGATGCCAGGCCGTTAGTCAAGCTGTGAGCTGCACTGAGAATGGAGAAAGGAGACCCATTTTTTTTGAGGTCCTAGGTTTCTAGGTAGGAACCCCTGTGCAGCTCCAAACATGCAGTTCATGGGTTTCTGCTGCAACTCTTAATTACAGAATTAACAAATTATAGACTCATTTAGGTTTGAAAACACCTTTAAGCTCATGGAGTCCGACCAGTAATGAAGAAATACAGCTCAAAAAAATGTCATGGGGAATGGGCAGAATTAAAACCTGCCTGGTCTGAGACGGGTTGTCCTTTCCCAGTAAACTTTTTCTGATCCTAACAAAACTGTTGATGAACTAACCAGAAGACTAGCCAACTTCTTCTGCTCAACACACACAGCTTCTAGATTTTAGTGAGCTCCCATTTGTGCTGGATTATAAAGCTTGATGAGAGGACTAAAAAGAAGGTCAAGCAACTTGCCTGCAGTCACGCAGAAAGTGAGTGGCTTAATTTCTATCTGATGACAACTAAATGGGCACTAAAAATACAAGAAATTCAGACAGCTGAAAAATAACACAAATGCTTGAAAGTACAAAAAAAGGACTGTTAAGGTACCTAAACAGTGTTTTTTCTTTGCCCCTGAGGTACTAACCATTTCCAGTTTCAGTTCTTTGTTCTTTTATACCTAAGTCGCAGATGGCATTATTTTCAGATCAGAGTCTTTTTCACAGGCCTTTCAGAAGTCTGCAGTCTCTGGCTATAGAAGCCTGAAATCTGAAGGAACAGGTACACATGTGCAAACCACGGGTGGAGTGCTGAAAATGTGCACGGGATATTGTGGTTTTGAGGAGCCTTCTCATTATGTATGTGTATTGATGTATGTGATGCTTGATCAACATGCTTTGCTGTTTTCTAGTAAGTGCTATAATTTAATGATGTGGTTTTAGGGGTTAGGAAGTTTGCGCATCTAAGTACACTAACTCTGTGTTTAATGACACTTGTATAAATGGTAGCACCTGGAGTCTTCGTCTCAGTTTCAGCAAGGTACTTAAGCACATGCCTGGCTTCAAGCAAGCAAGCAGTCCCATTGAAGTTAATTAGACTTCCCTTGTACTCAAAGTTAGGCATGTGCTTAAGTACCTTGCTGCATTAAGACCTTAATGAAGATTGGGGTATAACTGCCTTTGTTGCAGTGTGTGTAATGTGAGTCATTTAATGTGTTCAGTAAGGAGCTGGGAGTACAGTAAAGCAAAGCTGAGTGAGTACAAACACAGAAAGGTTAGGATATAGTTTTGTAGCTGTTGTGGTCACTGCTCAGACTCAGCTGCTTATTGTAGGTAATGGTGTCTCCCAAGGGCTTGTTTTCTCTTTTGTTTTTTTTCCCTGCAGCTAGCAGGACTCACAAGAAGTGTCTGTTGTATTTTAGGGGTTTTAGGTACCAATACTGATAGAGAGATATTGATTTCAAGAAGTTCTCCTGGCTGGTTTAAGGATGCACGAGTGTTAACATCTTTTCCCTGGAGGACTGGATCTGAGGCCTTCTGAATTCAATGGGAAGGCTCTCATCAGCTTTAATGGGCTTCAGAGAAGGTCTTTGGGAGGTGAGAGAATTTCTTTGAGATCTGTGTTTTGTATCTCAGCCAGAAGTCAGCGTAGCACGGTTTCTGCTAGGGAAGCGAGTTGGATGAGGGTGGGGGTGGGGAAGAGGGCAGAAGTACGCCTTGTACTGAGCAGTGAATTGAATTTCTACCACTCACTGCTGTAGCACCTATCAATAAATTCATATGGGGACAATTCTCACTGAGGAACTGATTCAGTCCCAAACTAACTTACGAGATGTGTGTGGATCACAGCACAAGGTGTTATAGCTTCAGGCCAAAGCTGGAAACTTTGCTCTTTGTCATTTACTGTAAAACATACAGAGCTACTGACTCTGCTTTTTGTTAAAAGGAATTCTACAGGATACAAGGATAGAAATAGTAAAAGTGAAAGTTAATGCAATAGCAGATTATTTTTCTCATTCGTATTCCTATACAGCAGTTTCCAAGAGCTTTACAAAGAAGAATCCTGGTGCCAATCCTGCAATTGCTATTGGTTAGAGAAATTATTACCATGCTTTCTGTAACCATGCTCTTTAACTACTGCTTATTATAGATGTGGTGTAAGGTGGTAAAGTTTATTTCCAAATGAACATAACAAACACATTCTGATATCAATATAAAAGTAACCTGTAAGAAAATTGCACCTGTACAGCCAATTCTCGTTGGAAGCCATATGAGTGTGGCTCTTGGACACATTGTTTAAAAACTAATTTAAAACAGTCTGGAAGGGAAGCAATGCCAATATTTGCTTGAGATCTTTTCAAAAATTCTGTTAATTTTGAGGAGGATGAGGCTTAAGGATGGCAGGAGATAACATTATGTACAGGTCATGAATGCTGTGATTTGAACAAAGGAAGAGAGGCAGTTTGAAAGCATTAAACATATATAGAGCAGCATACATTAGACCCCATCAGACAGAACCTTTAAGATCCTGAATTTATCAAATGACAGCATTCATTTTGTACTATGTAGAAGACAACAAGAAAGTCAGCAACTTCATGTGCTGACATTGCAGTAAAACATGATTTTAATTAGCTCACACAGAGGACACATTGAGGAAAAAGTGACATTTCATTGAGGAATATACTATTAAACACAACCCTCCTTGACCTGCCATTTATCAGGGTGCAACACAAAAGTCACGTGACTCATCCTGTCTTTCTCGTTGTCCTTTGAACCCTGGAAATTCATGGTTCATTTGCAGTGACATGGGATCCTCCTGGTTTCTTGACACACAGAAGTATCTGCTGCTTTTCTATACAGTGATGGAGAGCAAGAGGCACAACTCTTTATAGCAGTGGCCAGTTTGAACACAAAAATAGCTGCACGACAGGCAGTCTTGAAGCCATCAACTGAGAGGAGTTGGGGAAAAAATGGAATGAAAAAAGAATCTTACTTCAGAGCAGCAGCAGATTGTCCTCAAATTAGAAAAAATAACCGCAAACAGAAGCAAAAAATAAAAATAAACATAGAGCAACTAATTTAGGATTACTGTCATGCCAAAAACGTGTTAGACTTTGGCTGCATGCAAGTCTAAAGTATATCAGTTGCTTTTATTAGAAACACTAATGAAAAAGGTGTGCTGTATTGATACCCCCATTTAGACCTCAGCAATGAAGAAAAGTGCAAATAGAATTTTACCTTTTTTTCTATGTACTTAGCAGCTGCTAGACCCAACACTGTAAAATGAAAAAAAAAAAAAATCAGGAGTCAAATATATCCATGACGTTCTGCTTTCTGTATTTCATCAATCTCATTAGTGCCCTTGGAGGGAAATTTCTGCGGTTAAAGTTCAGGAATGGAACTCAGGGGCTTGTCCAGTCCCTAATTCTGCCAAATTCTCCTTCTGAATCTGAGCCAGTTAGTGACCTATTAGTTCTATACCTATAAAATGGGGATAATAACTTTTGTGTCTCAAAGAGGAGTTGTGAGGGTAAGTCTGTTAATACCTCTAAGATGCTTAGATATGAGGGTGATGAGTGCCATAGAAAATCCTATAAATAAATAAAATAAACTGTGAGAGCCTGAGGCACTGGAAGCTGCTGCCAAGGCTGTGCATTTCCACACTCCCCTTACTGCGGGAGATGTGGCTCAGAGCCAATATGCAGTCTGAGAGCAGCTCCTGCATTACTGGAGTGTGTGTGTTGTTTGTTTATTTGGTTTTCACAAAGGGTACCCACTACATAACCAAGGTAACCACAGTCTGTTTAAAATGGGCTGGTGCTGTGATGTGGTGAATCTGCTGTGACTAGTTTTGGTTGCTGTCTGCTTTTCTCTTTCTTTTTCTGCGTGACAAATATATTTCCTAAAATCCTTCAGGACTCTTTTATTGGTGCGGGTGGGTTCAGTTGCTCTTATTTTCTTTGGGAATTCTGTTTGTATATTTGCCTGTGAGGTTGTGCTGGCAGCTGGTGGGTCTGAAGGGCTAGCCCTGCCATCCTGCAGGGCTGCCCCAGCCTGTCCACAGCACAGGGCCTGAGGACAGGGCCAGCAGTGGGAAACATTTTGCCAGTTTCTTTGGCAGGTTTTTGGGACTGAGGTCCTGGCACCAACGTGGCAGTGCAAACACAGAGAGGGGATCTCCCACAAAGGAGATTATATTTTCTATAGCAGCTAGTAAGGGACTTACTGAACCTTCACTGTTTGGCAGTGAATGCTCCTTGCTAACTGGTGAGTGGGCATCATACCACACATACTCTGAGCAGCAAAGAGACTACATACATGCATGGTCTTTGATTTTCTTGGTGTCAGGATTCCCAGCTTGCAACATTCAAGTGACTGTGCAGAGATGACACACTGCGGTAAGGAGAACATCATATTGTTAGAGGGAATTATCTTTCAGTACCAGTTAAAGCAGTTCCTGGCACCAGCTGGCAAGTGAAAGCCCTTTAGAGAAAGGATAGGGGAGTAGCAGTGCAGTCAGGGCATTCTCACAGAGTCTCAGCGGAGAGGAGAGGAAGGGCTACAACATCCAATCCCGTATGCCTGCTGAGGAAACGCTGGCTGTTTGGAGTCAAGTACATGCCCAAACAGATGTGTGATGTGTGAGTGCTTGTGATATCTGTGAGTTTGTGTATAAACTACTGTAAAACCAATACAAATTATGAAACAGGAAAAGAATCAAATATGCTAAGATAGGGCTTTCCTGTAGTCTGATCAGCAGGACCTGTGCTTTGTCCCAGGGGAAGAGACCACCACAGGAGATTGCAAAAACACACTCTAGACTAAATCAAGACTAGGAGGAATTGATAAACTAGAGAGAAGAAAAATCTTCCCCTTCAACCCTCCAAAAAAAAAGGGTTTTCCCCAAAAATGCCTTAAAAGGCAAATGTTGTTCCCTTGCAGCACTCCTGAGAGGCTGAAGGTTGAAACCAAGTTCTTCACCCTAAGGTAGTAAAGGGGATGAAATCCAGCAGGAGTGAAAATAAGCGTAGTCTAGGTTCTCCAGTAATAAATAATCCACGCTTAAGCTGCCACCCCCATGCTGGGGCAGAAAGAGGCTGTCCACAGCAACAGCTGGGGCTCAATGGGCTCCTCTTTAAGTTTCCCTCAGCAGCAGATCCTGCTGCTCTGTGGCTGCTTCCATTTGCCCACCTTGAAACCCAAGAACTGGGAAGACCAGTAGGTCTGACCCCTTGCATTCCACCTCTGAAATCCCAGAAGAGGAATAACTGCCTGTGGGAGTCTCTAGCTCCAAGCTTTTTCTCCCTCTTGAAACACAGGAGGGGACAAGAAAGGAGAAAGTTAAAGAGAGAGGAGACAGAACGGGGCTAAGAGAGAAGGGAAAGAGATGCTCTGTGACTGAAGAGACACAGAAAGACTGGATGTCTTAGAGTGGGGCAAACAAATGTACAGAGAAGAAAAGCAAGAGAGCAAGATAGAATCAATGTCATGGGAAAAGGAAACCCCCCCC